>JAXGGA010001631.1:0-145513 GCA_038373865.1 Uloborus plumipes | reverse complement strand
TAATATGATATCATTTCCTTGGATTTTTAACATAGAATTAAGATAATTATATTAAAATATATATATTAGGCTAAAAAGTCAAATTTCATTATAAAAAAGCATTTCTTGGAAATAAAAATGAGCGATAAGGTTTTTAGATAAAATAAATTATGAGATTCCCAAATCCAAGCTAATAAAACATTTGTTTTGTTTCGAAACAACACACAACTTCAACTTTTTCAACACACAACTCTGCTGCTTGCTTTTCTTTAATTAGTTGCAGGAAATTTAATTTCTTGATCAGAAATTCAAATTTAGCATGCTAGTTATTATCTAGTTATTTAGCAAAGTTATGAGAAATTGAAGCACCAAAAAAATAAATAAATAAATAAATAAATAAAATAATAATAATTAATTAACTTAATTTCTGCAGTGTCACTTTTTCTTATTTTAATAACTTCTATTGTAAAGTCATATAAACCACAAATGAAGCAATTGTACTAAAAACTCATTGCTTTTCATTTTTTAAGAACAAAAATATTCAATATATGGCTAAAACCTATGATTTTTGCTTTTTATAATTCTGAAACGTGTGAGTTAGTTCTGTAACATATTCGCTGTTTTTCAATGTTACCGCTCTGACAAACTGACAAAGTTTTTTTTTAATTTCCAAGTTGATCGCACTAAACCAAAATCAAACACGTTTTTTTTTCACTTGTAATAAAGGACTATACTTATATATAAAATAATTTTTAAAATAATAAAAACTGCGCATTTTAGAGCGTGTTACCGATCTGATGACTCAAATGACACACATTTTATAAAATCACTTAAAAAAATCTTACATACAATTTTAGATGCAGAAATGCAAATTTTTAATTACGATTAGATAAAACATCCCACCAGGTACTCAGTATCATGTGGTATAGGTGCAGGAAATGATTTTGGGAGCCTAAACATAGATCGGAAGTTATTGTTACCACTCTGACGGCGGAACTTGGGACACGCTTATTTCGCATCGGCTAGAAAATCAGAAATCGATTAAAACAAAAATGAAGTAAAATATTAACAAAGGGGTAAAAATAGAATCGTTTTTCGTGCAAGTGCGTTTTTTTGGGAAGTTAGAAAGTGCGCATGACCTGTTTGCATGCTAAGCTTTGCTACTGGGGACACGTTACCGATCTGATTTTTGATGTATAAAAACAATATTTTCTGAAGAAAAAAATTTTTTTTTCTGATGTTATTAGATGAAATGAAAGCAGAACCTTGTCTTCTTTCTGGGGAAAATTATTTTTTTAACTATTTATTGAAATACTAGTGAAAATTCACTTGGGACTCAAATTGGCACTTTTCTAAATATTAGTTCATAGTTAACCGAGCAAAGTGAGATATAAAAGAAATTAAAAAAAAAGTATTTATTTGATTATTAAAAGTTTTATTTACCAAATGAATAAATAAATAAAATAATTAATATAGGCCCAAGTAGCACAAACCGTTGGGGAATGGTTGGCCAATGGTTTTACTGCACGGTCGGCCAACGATACGAAATGGCCGCTTTGGCGACCATTCACCAACAGTGGAAGCACGACGATGGGCCAACGATGGCCCAACCACAGAGTGCCGACGGTCTTCCCAACCGTCGAAAAAAAATATAGATTTTTTCGTTCCCTTTTTTTTTCATGAAAAATACTCGGTGCAGCAATCCCAAACTGCTCTCAACAGGATTGACGCTTTATTCCCGCTCGGGGTTTGAACCCTGGACCTTTCGATTACGAGCTCCGCGGCATATGATCACGCACCGATTTCGGGACGATTTTTTCGCCGCCGACAGAAAGACATCGTCTGCCCGATCATTTTTCTCGGACGACATCCGTCTTGAATTTTAAATCGTGACGTCATTAATGTGTTTACTTTCTTCAGAGGAAAATAATGGCGTTGATATAAAATTCGATGTATTGGTTATGTGCAAACCAGGGACGTCATTTCAAGTTTTTCCAGGGGGGGGGGGGGCAAAGGGTCCAAACTCAATGCAATTTCATCGGAAAACATCAAAAGCCACGCCCACTTATATGTAAATACATTGATTTCTCAAAGTCAGGGGGGGGGTCAATTGACCCCCCCCCCCCCCAAATGACGGGCCTGGTGCGAACTGATTGAGCAGAGACCATGTTTGTGGGACAATGGCGGACGAAATTTCATACAAAATAACTTTGAAATATTATTTTTTTTCATCAGTGTTCTAAAAACAAAAAGATGAAAATTATTTATTTCCGATATAAAGTAAAAAATTAACTTAAGCTAAATTATGTATCGGTCGAATGGGAAAACGGAGCAACAGACGACACGACATGACAGTTGTCGTCTTAGAATTAAGTCCGACATTTGTCGTGTCGTCCTAGTGGTAAAGTGCCTTTAAACACTGGAAATCATTATATTAAAACCAGGTTTGTTATTTTTTTAAGTTTAAATTTCTCTATACTCAGCTCTGGTTATTATAAAAATACACATACCTAATTGTATCCAGGCGTTTATTAGCTTCCTGGCTTGGATTGGTCGCAGAATAGGGAGGAGGTCAGCTTCTTGAACGAATTTTAAATCATCTTCGACGGTGACGCCTATGTCTTCCAACAAACTTATTAAAGATTCGACAACAACACCTTGTAACGTAGGCAGCAGCTGTACAATCTTTTGCTTTATATTCTCCATGCTGAAAAGTCATAGAAAACTGTATTAAAAAAATAAATCACAAAACATCTTAAAACAGAGCAATGAATATTTTAACCTTAAAGAATCTTACATAAGATATTTCTTCAACATCAATCGGCTGGTTGAGTTAAAATTTTGTATGCAAGTAACTTTTAAAACCCCGAAAAAAGCAGTATTTGATCTGAACAGAAATTCAGGCGGGATGGGCTTTAATAATATTTCAAATCCTGGTAATATTTCTTCATCAGTGTCTCTCAGAGATCACTTGTTATGCTGCATATGCAAAATTGAAATTTTGTACGTATTTTTAATGTCCTTATATTTTTATAAAGTATCATATTTTATCAATTAATTGCTTTGATCCCTGATAAATTGAATAAGATTATTGTCCTTTTGATTTTTTGATCAGGCAATACTCGTCAGAGTTTTCAGAAACATATAATAATTCTTATCCATTTCAATTTATTCTATTTACTGAGTGTAGATGTTTGCTTGCTATGCAGCAGTTTGTTTATTCTCTGCATAACTTCTAAGTACTAAGAATTTTTTTTTAAATACTTCGAAATGTCAGAAAGTTCTGTTAAAAATAGCTTTTCAGTTCACATCAGTGGGACATATTACCTTTAGAGATGTGTTCATGATAATTCAGTACATAAAATGACAGCTTCTTTAAAATAATGACTTGGTCGATTAGAAGTATGTGAATTGATTAGAATTATAAGAATTGCCCCTTTAATTTACTAGAACTTTGCAAAAGTTCATTTTTAATTGCATGAGTGGTTTTTAGTTAATGACCTTCAACAGCATGATGCAAGCAGATAAAACGTGAACTTCCTACTTCATATGCATATAAGGGATAATAGTCTATTAAGTCATTTTTGTTAATAATTAATATATCTTTTGTTGGTGCACTTATCTCATAGACATTTAGTTGGCTGACAAATGATGTTTGTAAATTCTGCACAATGAAATATATATCTGTATTATTTTTGACAAGGATCATTAGAATTTCACAAAAGGAAAGGTCACCATCTTCAGACACTGGTAAGAAACAACCCTTTTTATAATCTGTGCCGCTTATATTGATATGGTAGGTGGTTATGGTATTGTTTTTGTTAAATATATCAGGATCAATTAGTTGTTTTATTTTTTCAGAATACAATTCAAAATGGAAGTCATTATAATTTTTTATTGATAGATTTGAATATATGGAGTTGTCTGTATGTATATATGTTTGTAACAATTGATGCCTATTTGCTAAAGTTGAGCAAATGTTTTTAAAGTTTCTAGATTGTCTGGCACATCTTTTGAAATAGCTGTGCTTGCTTTCAAATCTAAGAGTCCATGACCTTATCAATGGTCCAAATTGGGTAATGAGGGTAGGATAGTGAGCCAAATAGTGATGCTTAGGGCGAAGTGGAATTGATGGAAATATTGTCCCTCTCAAATAGAGGTACTCCTCAATAGTTGATTGCAAATATACGATCTGCCCTCTTTGAATTTGAGGTGCACAAACTATTTCAGTAATTGTTCTTAAAAGAAGGAACAACTGCCACACTTTTTCATCGTAATCCTGCACATGTTGACCAAATAATATGGGAAACAGTCTCAAAAGGCACCAATTTTGAGCTGCATGGCCAGTTATTTTATTTTTATTTGCCTGTATTTCATTAGGCTTATTCCGGGAATCATTTCCCAAGTATGAAAAATTTAAAATAATAAAATTTAATTTTTTGTAAGTGATCCATTTTTTTTCTTTGATAAAATACTTCACAAATAGAGCCAAATCATATGAGACAATGCCTTCAAAAAGGTCGTGGCCAAGGCAAGGGGGCAATCCAGGGCCACAAACATTGAAATAAGTTAATTGATTAAAAAATGATGGAAATTTTATTCCTTGAAAGGACTCATTACTTAAAATTCTACAACTATGATCATAATTTTCTGGAGTTCTCGTGAGACCGATTAAAAAAGGGTTGTCTTGAAAGTCTTGTTTTTTTAGGAGACAATAACGGCAAAAATATTCAGCATTGAATGACTCCACGAATCCACCGATGCAATGGGACCCCAAATTGTCACCGACAATGGAACAAACAGTGCCTTTAATAGTTTCGCCATTGATGAGTATACCTTGAGTTTCGAGAATTTTTAGGTCATTTATTAAAGATGAGAATATTTTATTTTGTCCAAAATAATTAAAATCTGTATTTTTACATAATAGAAGCAATTGAATATTTTCACTATTACATCGGTAAAAAGGGGGTAAATTTGCCAAGGAGAAGTAAACTGCAATCAATTTATGAATTTTTTTTGCTGAGCCAAGAGGGTTAACTATTTCGAAAGCATCTTGGTATAATATCAATGGAAGAAATTTAGAATTTTGTTCAAAAAGTTTGTTTTTCTTAAAAACTTCACCATCCCAAATGTCACGTGATATACCATCATTAATTTTTGAATTCATATATTCATTCATCAAATTTGAAACTGTGTCATTATTTAACATATTCTGTAAGGTTGGCAGTAATGGTATGTATTGGCAAAATGAGGGTTTTTTTAAATTATTTCTTCCTAAGTAAATATTGACTGGCTCAACATAATTAAAAAAGTTCTTTTTGTAAAATGACTTCCTTTTGTAATCGGTTTTAAAATATTCGGAATTATATATACTTAATAAATTATTGGTCTTGATTTCACTAATTATGTTTTCAGCATCATGTAAAGGAACTTCAAGAAAGGAAAGCTTTTGGCGTACATTTTCACAGATTGCTTCAATATTTATATCGCTCAAATTTAGCATTTCATCACATATATTTTGAACTGTACTGGAAGGCAAAAGATTTTTTGATTCTAGCTTTAAATAAAATAATCCTAAGTTCTTTATAAAATTATAATTTAATGTAGCATCATTTAAAATACTTTCCGGTTCGCAAGTCTCATCTTCAACACCAACAAGAGGATCTGTATCAGGGCTTTCGACTTCAATATCAGGGACTGCTTGATTTGATGAATAAATAGATTTTATACTTGGCAATTTTATTTCTTTTATTGCATCCCAATGGCAGCGACTAATATGGCTTGTGAATGATGACTTTTTATCATAGCTTAGGGCACAGTTCTTAAAAGGGCATGGCATTTTCATTCCTTGATCAATATGGATTTTGATATGGGAAGTCAACTGGGATAAATCATCTAAATTAATATTTTCGCATTCACTTAAATTGCATTTTAAATTGACGCCGTCAATTCGAGGCACTTCTTTAACAAATTTATGGTTTCTATAAATATGGTACTTAAATGTATTATACTTTTGGAAACGAAGTTTGCAGGATTGAACACCACATGGGAATGTAACACCATGAACATTACGATGTAAACTCCAGTGAACAGTATACTCTTTAACTCTCGCTGTAGCAAAATTACACAGTTCACACCTAAGCACAGGCATTGTAAACTTGAATTTTCATAAACAATTTGCAATGATAAACAACAGGACTGAAAACTAACCTGTTTCTTCAGACATCAATCGCTGAGCTGAGCTCTCTTGTTTGCCGGTAAATGAATTGCGCGCGATCGACGTGATGCCAGAGCTGAAAGACTAAAACCTAAACAGAGTCGAAATTTTTATCGAAGTTTCTAAAAAGTCGAAAAAAAATGCTGAAAAATAAGAGCAAGTGCAGAAAATAATAATAAAATTATTCAGACGAGAGAAGGTTTGCGTGTGTTGAGCAGTGACTTCTTAAGAGAAATATATTTCAAATTGACGGTTTTAAACCGTTCATGGCTGGAGCGGACTACGGAGAAAAAACGTTTTGTCAACAGAACGGGATTAAACCGTCAAATTTACGGGAAAAGTCCGAGGAAAAAACGGGAATTTTTTAGAGTGTACATTTTTTCATTGTTTAAGGTTCATATTCATTATTATGAGTATGGCAGCAGAACTTTGAATTTTGTTACCTTTGAATATAATTTATAAATCTTTCTGTTTGATTTTTTTTTTCATGCATTGCGACGAATGCAGCTTTTACAATTTTGAGTAAAGCTTGACGTTTGCAATTTTTAATAACACGCTATTAGTGTAAACAAAGAATAAACTTCGGCTCATGAATTGTTTTTTACTGACTTTAGAATAGATCAAATAGGGGGAAAATTCGAAAATGTATTTGATTTCATAAAAGCTAATAATGATAATAATAATTATAATAACATAATTAAGTTTTAGAATATTTGCTTTATATACACTTTGCTTCGTTTTAAAATTTCTCTTGCCAGATTTCATGAAAATTAGTTGCATGATCTTGACCAAAGATATTTTAACGCCCTACAAGCACGTTTCACAATCAAAATCACTCCTCAAAAATTTAGACTAGCGTATTTTTAACGCTTTGTGTGTAAATAATAATCTAACATTCTGAAAAAGGTGGAAGGAAACAGAATGCTTAAAATATTGCGATTGAATGTTTTTAATTTTTTTTTTAATTCAAAACGCCTAACATTCCGAATGCTAAAATCTAACATAGTACGCATGTCTTCTTTCCATACGATCTTCTATTGCTTTCTTAGATACACAGAAAAAAGTAAATTTTGTTTTTACAGTAAAATACAACTAATTTTATAGTGATTTTACAGTAATAAATATTAAAATTACTAATTTTACAGTAATAAACTGAAACTGCTAGTTTTGCTGTAAGAAACTAAAAATAATTTACAGTTTATTACTGTGCATTTTACAGTTTTAAACTGAAACCTCTGCTTTCAGTATTATACTGCAAAAACAAGTTTTTTTCTTTTTTTGCAGTGTAGTTTTTTAAATGGAATTGGTCGTTGATATGGTCTTAACTGTTCTCATATGTTATTTGAACCCAAAATGTGAAATATTATTTTTACGTTTCGAGGGGAAGGGGAATGGTTTCTCTTTCTGTTCCGATTTCATCCCGATATGAACTGCGGACAGACATTCTTTTAAATTTGTTTATATGAAAGATTAATGCTTCAACTTTATTAGCAAATATTAATTTTAGCTCAAGTTGTTTGTTTTGTTTTGCTTTGCAATTTTTAACGGACAAGTAATTCTGAACTACTTTTGCTCTATGCCGAATCAATCTAGTGCAGCCGCACTCGAATGTGTTGACAAGGTTATTAAAAGTTCACTTCCATTCATAAGCTTGAACGGAACGGGGAAAAGCCAATTTCTTTAGTCACGTTTGCTAACACATTTGTTTGTACATGAAAAGGTGCGTCAGTTTATGATCTTCAATCTAGATGCGCTCAAACAAAAATAGTTTCTGCATTCGTTACTTTAATTAAAAGCAAATTCATTTGTTCGATTTTAAACACAGCTGTCAATAACTTGTGTCAATTATGCATTAGTTGACAGCTTAAAAGTTATAAATTATTAAAATATACCTTGTAATTCTAATTCTTACTTTTCATTTTGGAGTAGGAACAATTCATGCATGCTACCATTAGTGTGTGCATTCATAGTGTGTGTATACATTTTTTAAAATTTATTTTTGTTTTTGTTTTAATCAATGTTTTATTTGGTAGTTATGAAACAATCACTCATTTAATAATTTATTCTTTTTAAAACATCGTTGTTGGGATAATTTGGTAACAATCTATTTATCCTATAAAAATCTGTGCTCGTTTATTTGTCTGTGCTTTTTGGTATGTAATCGGAGATATTAGTTCAAAAGTTAACCCTCAGTGATTATTCCCTCACTCTAAAAGTTCGGATATGCTTCTGAGTCTAAAAATGGCTTAATGATTGTATGGGTTGATAAGTAATGTTCCACTGTAGGTGGAAAGAAGGGGCAAAGCCACCGAACTACACAGCCGGAAGCTGTGTACATTAGAGTGCATCGAAAAAAAGGTTTTTTCTTTTTAAATATCAAATGCCTTATGTTAGTATGTGAGTAAAATGTTATTAATCTAAGTAATTGTCTTCAGTTGCCTCTGGGGCCGTTTATTACAGACATTTTTTTGATTTTGAATATTTTTTAAAAATTAAGAAATTCTACTCCTTTGCTCTGATAATGCCGGAAAATTGCCATTTGGTATCCTTTGTGTGAAAATTTTTTATCCAAGTGGGTCAAAGGCTTAGGCGTAGGTTATACACAAAATTCTTTAATTTTATCCTTTTTCTATACTTTTTATTTTTTGAATCAGTGCTTAACATCCTTAATTTCCTTAGTTTCAAAAAGTTGCCATTTAGTATCCTTAGAGTGTACGAAAATTGTCGTCTCTTTTAGAACTCAAGATTTTAATTTCTTATTAAAAAAAAAAAAAAAAAAATGAGAAAACGGTAAAATCGTCGATTTTTGTATAATAAACGGCCCCAGAGGCAGAGTTGTTGTTTTGTCCATTTTTTTTTTTTTTTGGTGAAAAGCCCAGGGCGGCGGAAGAAACTGAACAAAAAACAAAATAGATGAAATAAAAATTCACTGATTTCTCAGATTTCGTTTGATTTTACAAATATTACGACGATGTAATAGAATAATTTTACAATTCAATTGCATTATTTAATATCTCTTTTAGTCAATCGTTTAATAGAAGCATAATAATTGTAATGTAATTAATCTGCATTAAAAGTGTTATGTTCACTTGTTGCGACAATTTTAGGCAATTTTTCACTAAGTAATCAAATTTAACAAAATGATACGTAAGTTGAACATTATTTTGCGTGGTCATAGCACTATTAATTCAAAAAGAAAGCTCCATTTTTATCATGGTAAAAACATTGAAAAAATTATACCTGTTCCTAAACACATTTCATAATACCACGAAAAGTTCCGGTTTCAGTCTAATTAGATGTTAAACCAATAGTGAAAATATAATGAACAAACTTTGAACATGAACAAAAAAGCTCAGCTTTAAATTTAAATGACAGTAAAACTCGATTCTACTTCAGTGTAACATTTTCTTTGCAAAATCCATTTTTTTGTTTCATTTTATGATATTTCATATTTGAGACTCATATCTTTAACAATTTCTGAATTAAATGTAACAATGCATTTTTTTTCATTATTGCAACTCGATGCATTAAAACTTTATATTAATTTTCATGTATGTCACAAACGTGCTACTATGTGAAAAAAAAAGCGCTTTTAAATACTGAATATTTTACATAATATTGTGCACATATAACTACATGTATGATAACTTGGTGCTTTTAAAATAGTTAAAGTTTCCCTTGTACATTGCAATATTGTAATACTACATTATCATATAGGTAATGTTATAAATGTTAGAAATTTTGTGACTCCTTTGTGTGTGTTCTGTACAAAAGGGGAGTTTTTTTAACCACTTAGAAATTTTTCTTCTCTGCTTTAAAGTTGCGCTCACTTTTTTTTTTAATAATTTATTTTTCACGCGTTGCTGACGTGGTTCAAAGTTACCCTAAATGGCGGTATAACTTTGGGACCCTTCTAATAAGTCCTTAAATGGATTTAATAATTATGATTTTTTAATTTTGGATAACTATACTACACTTTGGCAGTTTTAGTTTCGTTTTATACCAGCAAATACTGTAAAACTATTAAAATATTTGTGGGCCAGTTTTAATTAAAGAAATTACGGCCAAAAGTAAAATGACTAACGGAAATAGCAATCAAATACTTCATTTACGAATGACAATTTAAAAGTTCATTTAGAGTTAAATAGTGTTATCATATGAAAGCATCGATTTTTTGTTACAAAATGTCCCTCACTGTTTTACCTGGCTCCAAATTATTTCATAAAATTATTTTTATTCAATAAAAAAATCATCTCAAAACAAAACATATCTGGATCGAGAACTATTAATTATTGTGAAAGCGCCATCAAATTATTCCTCTAAATTTGTGGCACAAAAGCCTAGTATTTCTGATACTTCTTTAGGGAAAAAAAAATTGTAGTTTGAAAGAGAGCGTTCTCTATTTGATAAAAAGAAAATAAAAGGTTATATGTTTTGATCGTTTTTGCGGTCCCCATTCTGATTTAGCATAAAATAAAAATATTATTCTGCAGGTGAACGGATTGATTAATCTTAAACGTCCGTAGCTCTTCAGACTCACGAACGAGTAAACATCATTATCTTTTTAAAGATTTATAAAGGAACATTAAAAATTTTCGTTTGATGTCCCGTATCTTATCTAATCTTCATTTTGCGTGTATCCCATGCCTCAGTGGATAAAGTCAGAATTTCTCATAACTAGTAGTTTTATATATGCTTGATCAAAAATCCTGTTATGAACTGAAATTTTTCGCTAAATTAATTTTATTATGCCACTCTGAAAATAAAGTTTTTCTAGCAAAGTTATTTTTTTCGTAAACTGTATGTGACTGTTAAAAATGCCTTTTTGTCGGCTGGTCAAAAACGTAAATGTGTGGATTGTGAAATTATTGTAATAATTGTCTTTTCTGGGAGAGGGAGCACAGAAGAATGGGTTACTTGTTTTATTGGAATATGTTCCTAAAATTTGCATTGCAAATTTTTCGTTTAAATCCTTGTCGTATACCCTTTCCCATGAATAGTAGTTTTTTTACACTTCACAAGCATTCGTTTTGCCGCTTACTAGTGCTCAATTGAGAAATTGAATCTTTAGATTATAGGAGATTGAGAACTCGATTTCATTTCAAACATTCAGAAAATATCTCCATTGCTGCTAATAAGCGTAGACCAATGAATTGAAACAAATCATGAAATTATTCAGGATCATTCGAATTCATTTATTACCTAACGTGTCTCTTACGACAGATACATAATTATGTAATTATGGTCACTCTTGAACATCTTTTAACAGGCTTTTAGAGACTATTTTGGAGACTATTTTTTCATATTAAAGATTTCTAAGCAAATATGTATTTTCAGTAGCGGAACTCAGTGGCAACCCTAACATTGCTTTTGTAAATGATGATTTTTTTTTAATGCGATTTTTGATTACCTCAAAATTGATACTTTCCCTTAACTGGAATCCGTAAAGATTAAGTTAGTAAACCGGAGACTATTCTTCAGCATGAAAAACTAACTTTTTAGGTACAGACGAGTGCTGAGAAATGCTTTACTCATTCCTCCATTAGGAATTAATCGTTTGATTGAAAAACCCTATTATTTGGAGCGCTTTTAAAATGGTATCTTTTACAGTGTTGTTCTAAAAGACGATCATGCCTGTCTAAGGAAGTAAGACTCATTTTAATGCTTCTTTTTTTCTAAATCGCGCATCTTCAATCAGCTTGTTTAAAAATCCGAATCACATTACCTCTTCGACTGCTCATCTATTGCTGATTGTCGAGACTTTCATCTACTCCTCTTCCTTTTATTTCTTCTTTATTTCTCTTTCTCTTTTTTTTTTTTTTTTGAGAGAGAGAGAGGAAGCTATGTTTTTTTGAAAAGAAACAGCAGATAAAATATAAATTGAAAAGCATGAAACTTTCTTTGTTTCAACCATACTTTACAAATTATATATCCCAGTATTAGCAAATTATTAAGTTCATAGTAGTTATTATTAAGAAATGAAACCGTGTTACTTTTTTGAGCGGAAAAATAATGCCATTTGGAATGTTTCCTTTGTCTATGTTACTCTTTATTTTAATGCGATTTGATGTCCGTTATATTTTTCACGACTGATATGTATTTATTAAGAAAAAGTGATTTCGGAATGAATAAATAAATAGTTTTGAAAGTAGTTACTAGATGGCAGCACTCCCTTTTATATGTTTTCACTTTTCCCCAGTTCTTAACCCATGGAACCATATGTTGTATTTCTTGTCAGTTGTTTGACAGTTGATATCATTTTTTAGTTTCGATTTTGAAACTTCTTCGACGGTTCGTGTCATGTTTTCTCCTTGGAAAAATATTATGTCGTTTCCGAAAAGTCGTCGGCCAATTACTGCAGAGCCACTTAGAGGAACTGAGGCAATTTCGCTCTTAAAAAAGTAAAAGTTTTATAATCACCCCCCCCCCCCCATTAGCTACAAAAACATGCTGGTTGGTGCTGTTACCGGTACTTGCTAATTGATCTGCTGATTTATTATTTTAATGAACGTATGTTAAGGGGTAAAATTACCATACGTCCCGAATTTTTAGTTCCTGTCCCAATTTTTTATAACTCGTAATTTGGTCCCAAATTTATAGCATTTGCCCCGAATCCTTCCGAATGACAGTACTGACTAGATAGGCGCCGTCAAGGAGTGCACTTGAAATCCCATGGCTTTTTGGAAAAAAAGAAAAACATATTAAAAAGTAATCCAATTTTTTTTGGTAGGAAAAAAATTTTAGTGATTTTTGGCAAAGAATTTTTTTTGCAAACTTTTTTGTTCGACAATTTTTTACATTTTTTTTTACTAATTTTTGTAGCATAAGATTTTTTCAGTTTGGGTGCACCCCATACGTATGTTTCTGCCGGCGCCCATGACCAACTACTGATTCTATTTTAATGCTGCAACTAAGAGGATATTTAGCATTAGGAACAGTTTTCTACTAACGTTAAGGCACAGCTTCAAAAATGGCCGCTTTGAAGGGTATGCTGATGCACAAAACAACTATTGATGAAAATTGCAGACTTTAAAAGAAGACAAAAATGAAATATATTTTGAGAAATATTAATGCTTCAGAGCTGCATAAGGCTACTTTATCAAAAAAATTTGAAGGATTACAAAATCATTATTTTTCTTAAAGCTGAATCTTTTGATTTTGATTTATTCTTTATTTATTTTTAAGAATATTATGTATCACTGTTAAAAATTAAAACTAAAAGTATTTATTTTGATGCGTATTTATATTTTTGTTAAGAAAGAAATATTTAAAAAAGTGTCTATCGGTTCCGAATTTTGTCCGAAATATGATTAGTGTGTGCAACATGTAAAAAGCAGACTTCAGGTAAGGTCCTTATGTCCACTACTCGAAAGTTATATACTTACAAATGGTGTTTTGCATTTTGCTATCGATAACAATATGCAAAATTTGAGTAGTAATGTTTAAGTACAGTAATACTGAGATTTAAGCAGTGGCGTACATAGCGCCCCCGCGGCGCGGGGGGGGGGGGCGCCAGAGGTATGAGGGCGCACTCTGAAGAAATTAACACAAAAAAACTTTTTTTTCCGTATTCAATGTCACTTCCAGGTGTTCCGAATGAAATCTGCATCGATACGTCACATATGATGCATAACGTAATGATTTCACCACCCACCCTGCATAACATATGCCCCCTGTCCAACCTTTAATGAAACTTGGAGTATAATTATCGAAAGATATCCTGGTATTTTCTAATAAGATTTCAATGTGGCAAGTGTATAGTGTTTATTACCTTTCCTGAATTCTGCTTTTTCATTGTAATTACAATTTTCATCACTTTATATTTTGAAATAAACTTGATTTTAAATATCAGAATACTCTTCAACAAAGTCTATTATAGCTTTTAATTTTTTGCCATAAATCTAAGATAGGGCGTACTTATAAATCTTACGCGGGGGGGGGGGGCGAAGTCTATGTACTCTACTGGAGACGAGACTGAGTGATGACCACTTAAGTCGAACTCTCGTACGTTGGGGTGTAATTTCGCATATAAATACTTACAAATTGTTTTTATTTGGGTCAGAGGCGAATGCAAATAATTATGTAGAAGCAAAAATGTTCAGTAAAATCTGAGACAATACAAAGAAAACACACACTTTGCAAACCGATGTTATTTTATCCTGACTTAAAGATTTTTTTATTCTCTCACAAATTTCTTCATGTCATTCTCATATTTCTTGAATTCTTTGTTTTCCTGAAAAAACACTCTTCCCCGGAATCCATATTTTCTGCAATTTATAACCCTTTCCCAATTAAAGTGAGACTTGCTGTCGAAATCCCGACCGTCATTCGAGCTTTTAATTGAACAGGGTCTAAGTACTCGAGATCTCAATGTCTTGCTGTTGCTCATGCATTTCTATGAGCTCATCAACTGTTGGCTCCTAAATGGGAAATCCAAGTCTTCTTGAACGCTATCACTATCAATTTCTAAATTTATTTGCCGGGTAAAGTCGAGAATTACTTCAATCATATTACTAGTTTCATCAGGTTCCCGCATTGATGCACTGTGAGAAATAGATGTTGTTTTTACAGTATAATACAGTATATTTCCCCCCCCTAAATACGCCATCCCTTTGTACATTGTTGAATATGTACAAAGTAATGGCTTATTTAGGAAAAAAAGTACAATACAGCTAATTTTACAGTAATTTTACTGTAGCAGACTGTAAAATTGCTAATTATTGTAATAAACTAAAATTGCTAGTTTCACAGTTTATTACTGTGCATTTTACAGTTTTAAACTGGAACCCCTGCTGTCAGTATTATACTGTTGTTTTTACAGTGTAATACAGCTAATTTTATGGTAATACTGATAATTTTACAGTAATAAACTTAAATTACTCGTTTTATAGTGATAATTTGTAAAATAGCTAGTTTTACAGTTTATTAATGTACTATTACTGTTTTAAACTAGAACCTCTGCTGCCAGTATCATATTGTAAAAACAACAGTATATTTTTTGCAGTGTGAAGTTGTGCAATCGATGAACTTAGAAAATCGCTTAATTCTGCGCTCGCGTAAGTCTGAGTAGCGTAAGTTGATTTTCGAAGTCTGAAGTTCATTTTTTTTTTTTTTTGTCATCTATTTTCTCGCGAAATAAATATGTAATGCAGTCGAATTTCGTTAAAACGAACTCCAAGGCTCATGTAAAATGAATTCGTTTTAACCGTAGATCGTTTTATTCGAACAATGAGAAACAAGAAACAATCTGACAGTGATCGGAAATGTAGTTCGTCTTTCATCGAGGTTCGACTGTAAATAATTTTATGAGCATTTCGTTTTTGTTTATTATTGTCATTGAAATTTTTTTCAATCTTAAGAGCCTAATGATGAAAGTCTTGTTGAGTAAGTTTCAAATATGCATTTCAAAAAATAATTGCTTCTTGCACCATTAAGAAATTAATATTCTAATTAGGACTTGTGAGTTCCGAAATGCTGCTTTTTTTACTTTGCTTTACAATTGTTTATTATTATCTAACGTCGTATACATCTGCATTTTGCGAAAAAGGCAAAGTTTTCAGGCTTTGCATGAATTTGATTACTCAGATAATTTTGCTCTTTGATTTAGCTGCATAATCCAATTTAATTCCTCTAAATTTGAATATATATATTTTTTCATTGCTTAAATGCCAAACATCTTAAAAAAGCTATTGTTTCAAACGTTAAGTTAATTTATAGAGACATAACATAGTCGAAATAATGTTTACTGAGTCCTTGAGAAATTCAACGTGAAAAGAAGATTACATACTTTTTCATCCCTAATATCTTTGTTTTACTTTCTAAAAGCTTTTATCATTCAAATTTATCAATAAAATTTCAGCTCGTGTAGGATTTTCTGGTAGTCAGTTCCTTTTGTTCACATTTCTTAAGAGACAAAAAAAAATCTTTTTTCCTTTTTGTACTTATCGATGTACTTCAACCACAATTCACGAAAAGTGATTCTTTATTCTGTTACGTTTTCTTTTCCACCCTTTTCTTCAGTGCTTCTCTTAGCTACTTGATTGAAGCCTTAGCAGGGAAAGAGCTATTGGATTTCTTTTCCTTTTACAATCGCCAGAATGACTTTACTTGAACTTACTTTTTCCCATGCAAGTATTTTGTGTAAATTTTTGCCTTCCTACGGCTTCAAGATTTTGTTGCTTTTGGGGAGAATGTGTACTTTCTCCCTTTTCCAGTCTGGTAATAATAGTTGGTTTAAAGTGGGGCTATATTCGTTTGATTTTATAATATTCGTTTCTAAAGTGAAGTGAGACGAAATGACTAGTTTCGTCCTGTCTTGTGCATTTTTTTACTTGAAATTGAACTGTCAAGTGTAATTATTCACTTTAACTTTAATATTGTCTATTATACATTTTTTATGATCTTGCTCAACAGTCATTATATTTACTTATCCATAAGTTTTTTTTTAAATACAAATGTTTGTTGTATATCTGCTTGTTGTTGCATTATGAATTTCAGACTTCAAAAATTTCATTTCATTCTGATTGCGTTTTATTTTTTCACGAATGCAAAAACTTGGACATATTTATTGAAAATACTTCTCTTTTTGTTTATTTTTAAGACCTTTAAGATTTTTGAATAGTTACCTATAGTATGTAGAATAATTCATACCTTATTTAGTACTATACTGATACATGTTGAACTCCAGTTTGTTCACTCTTTAGTTAAACTTTTTTTTAGCAAATTTCCTGTATTACAGTGCTGAAAAACAAGTTTAATGTGTTTATCTCAAAACAGAAATTTTTAAGGAGTTTCCGTATTTAACTAAATCAGCTCTATACAATCGCTTCCATTTGTAGTGAAGCTATATGTAGCATCTTCATGGATACAGCGTAGCAACTACAATTTCTCTTTCCTGTGTGTTATTTAAATGTCTATGCCGAAATCATGGTAAAACGAAAATTTTATTTAGTCCCTTTGTCTTCGCTCATGCGCAACTGTATATAAAATTCGGCACTATCATTACTCGCTGCAAAATTCGTCCTTGAATAGTTAGAATAAGCTACTTTTGCGGATTTTGTGCTGCTTATGGAATATGTTTATGGTGCTTGAAGAAATGAATCAATTTGTGAAAAATTCTGAAAAGTAGTCGAAAAGTTTTGTATGAATGTAAATATATATTTCTCATAGTATTTGCTCTTTTGTAATTTATCTTAATTATTTATCCACCTGCTTGAAGAAGTTTTAAACTATGTGTAAAATATATGATGAAAAAAAAGGACTATAATCAAAGGTTTCTTTTAGCAGCGTTGTAATTTTCTGTTGATATACGTATTCAAATATAGATTTGCTGAGCGTTTATTTTATTTTGAGTAGATAATCCTTTTCTCTTCTGAGTGCCAGAAAAACCTTTACAAATTGGCACAATAGTTGTCACGAAATTATGCCCATCTCCCATTTGTAAAGCTTCTTCGTGACAAACATGACTTTAATATTTAATTTTCAGTATTTACAAGCTTTGTCATGAAGTGTTATTCACACTAGGCTATTTTGTATTGTTTTACCTGATAAATAGGTATCTATTTTTCATTATCTTATCCACAGTGATAAATTTATTTATTTATTCATGTAAGATTTTCCATAAATATGAATGCTTGTCGTGAGTGTTTGAATATTTCATTTCTGTCAGCTTGTATTTTGTTTTTCAATGTAAACATTTATAGAAAATCTCCCAACTACGTTTTATTTGTCGGATGTTGAAGTTAGCTTTGATAATCTCAACATATTTCGTGTTTTCCTGAATGTCATGTTTGCTGGTTATGATTTTCATATTAATACACGAATATTTTAGATTAAATTTACAATATAGTGACTTTTTGCATTTTATTTACTATTGCACTACTGTAGTTCTCTAATCGCATGAATATTATTGCTCATAAGAATAAAAAATGTTCTCCACTTTGAATTATTAATTTACTATTTTACATCATTTGCAGAATCATTGTTTTATGAAACGTATTGTTGGAAAATAAATCTCACTTTTTGCGATCCGATATAAGTATTTTAGACATACCATTATTTTTTTTGGACATGGAAGGTAAAAAACCTTCTTTTCAGGTGTTATTCGATTTCGTTGCATTTGAATTTTCCGACAGTTTCTTTTCTTCGAAACTCTTTCAAGCGCTAAATGAAACAAGTGTAGCGAAGTAATCACCGAAACAGATGAACTCCATTTTGTACCTACCAATGAGTTAGATTGTTGAATACTCTGATGTTTTAATTAGTGTTGCATGGTTGCCCATGGCATTTGTAAGATCCATTGTATTGTTCACGTGAGATAAGGCTGAAGATTTTTTTTCTCTGATCTTCTTTCACGAATGAAGTGTTTTTACATACTGTTTTAAAAAGTAAATTTTATTAGTGGAGGCATTTAAACTTACTGTCTTTCGTTAAAAAAAGCAATGGATAAAAAAATCTTATTTTTACTATTTTCTCTTAGTCCTATATTTATTTGAATGTGTCATGCTGTTTACTGTATTAGAACTGCTCCTCTACCTCCATTTTCTGTAAGATTTCTCCTGTTTCATTCTGAATTTTTTCAGCTTATTATCTGAGCAATGTGTAATAGAAAACTAATGGTCATCAGGGGTCAATCTAGAGAGAAATTAGGTCCTTTAAAGGACCCTTCACAAAATTCAGTCCCTCAAAAAAGATCCCTTCACAAAATTCAGAAACTTAAAAAGCGATCCTTCACAAAATTCAGTCACTCAAAAATGGACCTTTCACAAAAATCCTACACTCGAAAACTGACTCTTCACAGAAATCCGAGTTTATAGAACGATTGGGAATAATTTATTTGCCGTAACTATTTTTCACAAAATTAGAAATTAGTTTTCACAAAATTCCAAACTATTTTTCACAGAATTCCAAAAACAGGACCTTAGTCAAATATCCTGGATTGACACCTGGTCATTTCTCCTTCTTAAATTATGTTAGTCAGGGGTGTCCATCAGGGGGGAGGATTAGGGATACTTTTCTTTTTGGGGCTGTTGCTCTTAAGGGGTCTTCGTAGTATTTGTTGGGGAAGGGGGTGCCACTGCTCTTGGCATTAGCTCCCCATTTAACTAATACCTATATCTACTTAACTGCGTTTGTGTTCATAGTGTTGTGTACACGCCATATAAAAAGCTACAATGAATTAAAATGTTCCTCAACTCAAGTGTATAAGCTGGGTGCACCAAATAAGGCCTTAAAGAAAGACCAATACAAACCTAATTTTCCGTGATGCATTTATTGACCTTAATGTGAACAACATTTTCCTATGGTTATCTTCTATTAATGACAAAGCTGAAGTCTGTCTGTGACCCGCGTAGCGCCATAACCGCTCGATCGATTTTTTGGCACAAAATTAGTTCGTAGCATGGATGTGTGCGTCTCGAAGCGTTTTTTCCAAAATTCTATTTCGTTCTTTTTCTATTCTAATTCTTAGCTCATTTTTCACAAAAATTCAATAAAATGCGGAAGAAATATTTTCAAGTCTTATGTCATTCGAAAGCTTAAAATTGTCTGCTAAAAATGGTATCAATTAGAAGTTTCTACGAGCATTAAAAGAGCTGAAATAATTGTTTTTTGAATCCCGGAAATTCAAGGCTTACCTTGAACAAAGCAAGCCAAACGATTCTAAAATGGTTACGATCGATAATAAAATTTGAAAATAAAGATGAAATGAATTGTTTATCACAACGGAAATTAACTTTTCAGGCTGTTATCACGATTACGTTTTTATACCTTTTTTTGTTTCGTTCTTTTTCCGTTAATAATTTTCAAAATGTATTTGTTTTTGTAGCAATCCAAACTCCTAGCCTTATTAAAATGAGTTATTTAACTGTTGGAAATAATAGTCTGTTTTATTTTTTCATTTTTTAAGGAATTAAAACTCAGTAAATTATAAAAGTATCGTATAAATTGCGATATTGCAAAGTTCTTTCTAAAGTGTTTCATTTCGGAAATGTATTATTTTGTTTTGAAGTTAGGACTGAAAACTTTCTCCTTCTTTTAAACTTTGGTAAGATTTCTGCTGGTTTCTGTAAGCAACAAAATTGTTCTTATTTTCTCTTTTGGCTTATTTTTATATCATGCTTTTAAGGAATTATAGTTGAATTATTACTAAAATAGAGTATTCTTTCTGCTATATCAAATTATTTAACAAATGAACTTTTAATTTTATACCACAGGCAAAACCGTGCGGGTACTACTAGTAGAACATATTTTTTAAAGCGCGCGAAGTCATGGGCCCGATAAACTGGGATAAAGGAAGTGGTATATTTCCCAGCGATTATGAAATATTATTTTAAATGTGATTTAACTGACCATGATACTATTATGTCTTGCTAACAAAATTTGTCTTTTGTATCCCATTCCAATGGATGTCCAATTTTCCTTTGCACGTTTTGCACCGATAATAATTATGACAAGTAGCTGTCTTAATATTGTAACTGGTGTTTCAAAATTATTTTAAATATAGCCGAAATGAATTAATTACTTGTTTTAAAAATAATTATTTTTCGTGTTTTTCGGAAACTCCGAAACATTTTTTTTTGCACATATAATGTTGCTTACTTTGTTCTAAGGCGAGCCTTAAAAAGGAAAAAAAAAAAAAAAAACTCTACAATTTTTTTGACACACTTGCATGAAGGTATGTCTGAGGCTGTAAGACCTTTTTTTCTGCATTTAGAAGCGCAACATCTCTGAAAATTTCTGTTGGGTCTCATTTTTTTGCGTTCTTTTGTTCTACTGCAGCAATATACAATAAATTTATTAGTCATGGGAAAAATAAAAAATATCCAGATGTCTACTCAGGTGTGTCGGAAACTTGTTTTACCCGTATTTTAGGTTTTTCGGAAAAGGTAATGAACGATAAAAATGGTCAATTTCATGCCAACATTTCACTTTGTTGTCTGTGACATATCAATAAATTTTGTGGACAAAACTATTGGGACTTTGAATAAATCGAATCGTGGATCGCGAAGTCGAAGTTCAGTTTCGTATTTAAAATTTTATAAATTATTAATTGATAGATAAGTTTCTGAAAAGAGAAATGAATGACATAGATTTATGTTCTTAATAACTGAGTTACGTGAGCATACCCAGGTAGCACAAAAAATGTTTAAACGTTTTATAAACGTTTTTAATCCGTTGTCACAACGTTAATAACCATTTTACAACCTTTAAAAAACGAAGTGTGCTACTTGGGTATGCTCCTACTTTTATTTGATACTAGCGGTACCCGCACGGCTTTGCCCGTGGTATAAAATTAAAAGTTCATTTGTAAAATAATTGATATATCAGAAAAAATGCTCTATTTTAGTTGTAATTCAACTATAATTCCTTCAAAGCATGGTATAAAAATCTGGTATGGACCCCACGCTAC
Source organism: Uloborus plumipes (assembly GCA_038373865.1). Lineage (NCBI taxonomy): Eukaryota > Metazoa > Arthropoda > Arachnida > Araneae > Uloboridae > Uloborus > Uloborus plumipes. The sequence goes on along the minus strand of JAXGGA010001631.1, from coordinate 123,908 downwards.
TTATTTTTATGTGTGAATTTCTTAGTAGATGCCTTAAGTTCTAAAATAGTGCTTGGAGTGAGCAAGATAACAGTTCAAACATTTATATCCCTAGTTTGCCACGAAAAAATGCAAAAAAATGTTTTACAATGATTAATCCCCTAAATATTGCCGATTTTAACATCATTCAGTGGATTTTTCGCAAAATATCGCCAATAGCGCCAAATTGAGGCCAAATAAAAAAAGAAAACAATTTTTTTCGCCAACTTGGCGATATGTCGCCAAATTGGCGGCAAATACTTGGCGACCAAAAGCTTGGCGATATATCGCCAAGTGGTCGTGCTAATTCATATCATTTTTGTCTGCATTGAAATGAACACTGATTTACTCCAGAAAAGGGGTAAAACACCCCCTTGGAACATTCGAATGCAACCCCAAGGGGAGATGCACAAAAATAAGCCAAAAGAGAAAATAAGAACAATTTTGTTGCTCACAGAAACCAACAGAAATCTTACCAAAGTTTAAAAAAAGAAGAAAGTTTCCTTTCCTAGTTTTAAAAACAAAACAATACATTTTCCGAAATGAAACACTTGAAAAAGAACGATGCAATAACGCAATTGATACGATATTTGGTTAATCTGTGCTTTAGATACCCTTTTCTCGCTAAATGGGCGATAGGCGTGCCAAGCGTGGTAACCCTGACTATTTTACGTAGTTTCTCTCGGAGCTTTCAATTCCGCGAGACAGGCAAAAACGCGCCAGTTGGTGACTTTTCGAAAACGCGCCAAGTAAGGTCCCAAAGCATTTTCACCGGAAAAAAGACAGAGTTGCCAGAGAATTGAAACAAAAAAATACTACGCCTCCTCTAAAAAAAATATTACAAAATACTACTGTTTCCAAACGTTGCCAAAATCAATGTTGCTGAAATGCGAAATCTGTGAAAATGAAAAAAAAAAAAAAAAAATCCGCCAAATCTTTTAATTAAGTCATTAGTATATTGGAAACAGGGTTGCCAGAAAAATACTACGCTCCCTATTTGGGCCGAAAAAATACTACCGTAGTATCAAAAATACTACGTCTGGCAACGCTGGAAAAATAACGAAACAAAAATAAGTATGAACACATAACCATGGTAACAACATGAAAAGTTCCTTTCCGTTGATAAAATAATTCATTTCATCTATCTTTTCAAACAAATTTTATTCTCGAGCAAAACCATTTTAGAATCGTTTGGCTTGCTTTACTGAAGGTAAGCCTTGAATTCCGGGATTCTAAAAACAATTGTTACAGCTCTCCTGATGATCGTAGAAACTTCGAAAAAACTTCATTTTATGCAGAAAATTTCAAGCTTTCGAATGACATAAGACTTGAAAATGTGTGTGAAATATTTCTTCCCTATTTTATCGAATTTCCGCTAAGAATTCGAATAGAAAAAGAACGAAATGGAATTTTCGAAAAATCGCTTCAAGGTGCAAAATTACATGCTACAAACTAATTTTGTACCAAGTGGCATGAAAATCGACCGAACGGTTTCGGCGCTACGTGCGTAACAGACAGACAGACAGAAGGACAGAAAGAAAGACAAACCTTCAGCTTTATTATTAGTAGAGATTATCTCGTTTTTTTATTTATTATTGAGCGAATAATGTTATCAGCCTGAAAATATTCGGTGCAAAGTAAAAAAATCCTGATTTTTTGAGAAAAAAAAATAGATTTTTTTTTTTTGCTTTTTGCAAAAATACTTTTTGTTATTAATTAATTTAAATTTTTGTTATTAATTAATTCACACGAAAATATAATTAAACCCTTTAGATATTTGAATTCAGTGCATCATTTTGCACTAAGAATAGGTATTTTCCTCTATGAAACAGAAAAATAGTTTTGTTTTGTAGACCAGTGTAATCATTACTTGATTTTATTAGCTATATTGAAGGCAAATTCGGAAAGAATAAAAATTTTAACATTTATTCTGATTCACTAAAATCGAATAAATCGGAACACCGCTAAAAAAATTATCTTAATATATAAAAATTACGTGTCCCTGTGTTTGTGGCCAATGGACTCCTCAGCTACTGAACCGATTTTAACCAAATTTTACACGCAGTTTCAGTTTGGTCCAACTTAAATGATAGGATAGTTTTTATCTCTATTTAGGACCGCAATATATTTTTTATTGCAAATTATGTATTTAGCTACTAGCTTTTCTGTGTTCTTGGCTAAGCCTTTTTTGACGCCTCCATGACTGAGCGACATAAAGCACACGTTCTGGCAGCTTCTGGAGCGCAGTAAACAAGTAATAATCTTTCTTATAATATATAAAAATTACGTGTCCCTGTGTTTGTGTCCAATGAACTCCTCAGCTACTGAATCGATATTAACCAAATTTTGCACGCAGTTTCAGTTTGGTCCAACTTAAATGATAAGATAGTTTTTATCTCAATTTAGGACCGCAATTTATTTTTTATTACAAATTATCTATTTAGCTACCAGCTTTTCTGTATTCTTGGCTAAAATTCTTTAAACATACCCGGAATGCCACTTTATAATCTGCGGTTAAAAATTTGCGGTTTAGATTTAGAAAATCCATGTTTTTCCCATAGGCAACTATAGGTCGCTTTCTACCGTGTGGGAAAACCGTCCAATCTAATTTTGTTTACAAGAGACAGATTAACGAAGAATATTGTGCACCGATTAGTGTTGAGTTAAACTGAAATTAAAAATGCTTATAATTCAAAAAATAACAAATAATATGGTTAGTTATCTACCCTACCTACATTATTAAAAATAAAATGTTACATTAAAAAATAAAATGTTACAATAGCAATTAGCACATTTTTAATTAACTCAATTGTTACAAGCTTGAATATAATATTTCTAAGTACTAAAATGCTACATTTTTTGTTGATTTTTTGTTTCTAGCAAACTTAGGAAATTTTTGTTTTTAAGAAATTTTTGAACGTTTGTTGTCATATTTCGACCTCAAATTCATATTTATATAAAGTTGATCTCTATAACGGTAATAAAGTTTTTCGTTTCTATTGAAACATTATAGTTTAACCCATACGTTAGCCACAGTAACGCGTGGCCGGATCAGCTAGTATTATATATAGGGTCATTCCATAGAAAGGTGAACCTCAGCCGAAAAAAAAAAAATAAAAATACCGAACTGAAAAAAGTATCAAAAAAATAAATAAAAAATAAATAAATAAATAAAAAATAAATAAATAAATCAAAATCATACAACATAAGAAGTTGAAAAAAATTAAAGTATTGTAATTGTCACTGAGATTAGCCATAATAAATAGTTTGTAGTGTGGTTACTTCTTGTTATTCGATGGTTACGTTAGTCACGTTACGTTAGCTACGCTTACGTTAGTCACGTTAAGGGCTGGTTTCCTAGAATCGTCGCCGACGCCGGGCGCGACGCACGCTGGAATCAGAACCAGTTTGATTGGAGCGTGGCGTGAAGCGACGTCACTCTGCGGCTCAGGCGCATGCGCAGAAGGCGGCGGCGTCTGTCGCCTCGCCAGAGATCGACGATTTCACTCCTAGGAAACCGGGCTTTTACGCTGCTATTTTGGTTGAAAAAATATCAGCTGTCAGTAATTTTGTTTTAAATTCTTAGCAGAAATGATACATAGATACCATGAACATTGTAAATCCACCAGCATAACTAACAAATATTTTTTATCCTTTAAGTTACAAGTAAAAACTGTTACAAAATCAGCTCTGAATGTTACGTTAGTCACTATGGATTGACCCTATATAAATAAAAACTTGTTTTTTTTCCCTGGTCAATAGTGTTTTATAAACGGGACCGATTCTGTTCACAAAATAACAAAATAATCCTAATAACTTTATTTTGTTCAAAAGTAAAAAGTGTTCTAATTCACCCCATTTTCGGTATTTCTTTTTTTATTTCATTATCTTCGTTTTTTGAAAAACATAATTTAGAAATAAAGCTTTTTGAAGAAGAAGAGAAGAATGAAAATTAAATATTTCCACGTCACGGAACTGCAGGCCGAATTCGTGCAATTTAAAGGGGATTCTCGTCTTCGCTTCTTTGGTGTGTTATCCTCTGAAATTATTTGTAACATAACTTTCGTGCATTTTTATGTTCTGAGGCGTTTGGATATTAGAATCGTAGTTAAATAATATGTGTCTAAAAATGTTGATAAATGCATTAAAGGGAATTCACGCAGAGTATTGGGGGTTACAACTGCAATGTCTCAAAACCCAGTTCTGTTAATCAATTTTTACCCACATTTTAGTTAGCAGTAAAGCATTTAAAAAATGCATACATATAGCGATTGAACAAAGTAATATGTACACTTAACAATTTTAGGAAAACTATGCTATAACTTAAAAACTTCTAAGTGAATGTTTTTAAACTTAATTATAAATAAATAAATAAGTAAATAATAAATGAAAACTTGCGAAGTTAGGAGTCACACTGCAAGGGTCACTCTGCGCGTGACCCCGTATCGTACAATGCAGATTTGAATATGGAGTTTTTTTTTTTAAATATTTTTTTGCTGTGTTTAATTTACGTGCGCATTTTCATAAAAGGATCATTCGGATGTGTACATCACGTCGATTTTTTACTTTGCTCATCCTATATTTCATTTTCAGACGAAATTTTCAGAAATTCATAATTTTTGGGACCAAAGAATCCTCCCACGCATAAATTTTTACATTAGTCATGGACAATTTAAAATTTTAAATTGTTACCTTACATTTTATCATGAAAATAAATGGAAAATATTTTTGATTTTTCTCCCTGAAGAACGCTATCAGGTCGGATTGAAACGCTAATAAGAGGAAGGCAGGCTCCGCAATCTTCTTGGCGTTAAAATGGAAAAATATATATGATGGTTTTAAAAACATTTTACTTAGTATAAATAATGCACACACTGAAAAGCATAATATAAAAATTATGTTTAAAAATTAACAACATTGTAGAAATTTTCTATACCCTAGCGCCAGTCACGAGTTAGGATCGCGATAATCACTAAGGAAAAGGTTAAATGTGATCCAAAATTCTAGTCGTCAGATTTGTCACCAAGGTTTGAAAATTTGAACATCAAAATAAATTTTGTGGTCGCAATAGAAAACTAACGACTGCTTATTTCTAATCCTGCTCAATGATTGTGATTGTTAAATGCAAATAGTCAATAAAATGTATTTCATTTGTTGTCATTAAAGCCGAGCCTAATGCTCATTAATCTACTGTTCTTATGTAGAGCTTATTTTTATGTGTTGCAATTATGTAGGTTTTTGCTTCTGTAACAGTAGATACTGTCGCATAAATTAGCGTCAATGTGTAAAAAAACAGTGCATTTATTTTTTAATTTTTTTATCGTAGCATGCAGTTAATGTAATTTTAATCAAACTTAGTTGCTTATAATAATAAAATATGTTCAAGAAGTGCTTTGTTTCGAGAGATTCTTCATTAAATCTTAATCGTCTCTTTTCCTCTCTTTGTGTTAACGAAAATTTTTAATTCTGTTTCTCTAAACCAAAGTATAGCTTTATCGAGGTCGTAAAAAGTTGCGTTGCATGTAAGTTATCAAATGTAGATTATTCATGTTATTTTTTCCTAATAAAAAATGTTTTGTTGTTTTTTTATTGACGGCAAACCTTTTAATGCTGGTATTAAAACGAAACAATTGCTTCTTTAATTATTTTATATTGCTCTTTGATAAGCGTTTATGACCCGTGGCATTTTAACAGTAATTATTTAATTTTTGAATACGTTTTACCAGCGCTTATTGGCGTAATAACTTTCTAAATTTGCATTGAATAAGAGTCATGTTTAGTACTAGTAAGCACTCAATAAATGTAAAGGCGCACTTAAGAAGAGTTGTGCTTTTTTCCCTCCCATGGGGCGAAAAAGAAGAATGTTAGAAGAGAATATTTTATTCAGTTCGTTCTTTGTAGCTCCATTTTCGATGAACAGAATCATTAAGTAATGAAGTATTGTGGCTTTTTATGTGTTTTTCCTCCCTGAGTAAAAGATTTCTTTCTATATTTGCTTGCACATTTGCTCCATGCTGACCATTCTGAAGTCATTCATTACTGCACATTAGAAATATATCTATTAATTTTTTTATTCAAAAGCTACCTGTTTTTTAAAATAACTTTTTTCTATTTCCCTTGTTTTCGGTGAAAAGCTGATTTTTCTATAAGTTTTCAACGTATTCCTTAATTTTGAGGAATTTTAGTGAAAAAAAAGTACGAAAGGATAGCATTATGAACGTGATAAATTTACGATCGTTGCACCAGTTTTGTTTTATTTTAACTTGATTTGTTTTCGATTTTTTCCCCTGTTTTTATTTGAACCTTCAGTCCGGCATCAATTTCTTAAATGGCATAAAATATCTGTTTTGGCACACATAACAGTTGCAGTGTCCATTGCTGTAATGGTCTTGAGAATGTCAGTCGTTTTTTTTTCTCATTTTGAAGTAACTTGTTTTTCTCAATGGGTCACAGGACAATGAAGCAAGTTCTTCTGTCAAATACTTTGTAAGAGTAGTCAGTTTGACTGTTTGACTTGGTGCCGTTTAATAAAACCCTGCGGGCGGAGGGAGGGGGTATGGCTGATAGGTGAAAGGGGCACATGTGAGCCTGAGCATGTTATGTTTTACAAAGATAACTTCAAGCTAAAAATCTTGAAAAATACTCAATAATAGCAGCTGCAACACGTCCTGCCTCTTCGCACAACTTTTACAGCAATGAGCCATTTTATGTGTCAGTGGTGAGAACTTGAGTTACGGCCCTCGTACAATGATTGTGTGTGAATTGGATGTGCGTAACATAGTTTTAATGTAATTGATGTTCTTTCAAAAAATTATAATGTCATATATTAATAATAGGTTGTGTGGCTTAATGTATTGCTTTCTTTATTTCAGACTCCTTCGTGAACAGTCAAGAATGGACGCTGAGCCGTTCAGTTCCTGACTTAAGGCTGGTATGTATTAAACGTTAATTACTTTCAATAATGTTGATAGTGGAACTCATCTTCTTATTTAAGTACTTGAGTAGAAATGCCAATATGGGGAACCATACGAAGAGTAACAATGAAAAAAAAAAAAAAAAAAGGAGCGGTGGGGGGGGGGGGGGGTTGTTAAAGACTGTAAAATTGGTCACTCAATTTTACAGTCTGCATGTGCAGGACATCAATCTTCAAATTATGTGAGAGATGTCTGCCATTAAACACGGAAACTCGCTAAATTTGTTGACTTCTCTTAAAAATTTCAGCAGACTTTAAGAGTGCATATTTCGATAACGGAGTCACGAGGGCAAATAATTCATGCCTCCAGAAACATGTTTTGCAATGCTCTTTCGATTGCTAATTGTTTATTTTTTTATTTTTTCACTTTTACATCATCATATGATTTTCTTGTGAGTGCTGTATCAAACGCGCTACTAGATCAGTGTTTCTTAAAACAACTGTATAACTCGGGAGCTATAATAAAAATATAGAAATTATTAATGGTTAATTGTATTCACTAAATACTGTTTTGAACACGAACAACGGGTGGATAGAAATTATTAATGGTTAATTGTGTTTACTAAATACTGCTTTGAACACGAACAACGGGTGGATCAAGCATCCACTAGTTGAAATTACTTGAGCTTCAAACTCAGTCTTTTGATATGATTTATTACGAAACATATTCTATATCTACAAATGTACTCTGGTGAATACCATAAATATATCATGATAGTATTTCAATGTTGAGTAATTATGACTCCACTCTTGTTTTCTTGAAATTATGTCACTATTTACCATGATAACCCTGATATTTTTAATGCTAAATTTATATTTTGCATTGAAAAATGTTTAATAAAAGAACGTAGTTCAAAACGAGGAAGCTAACATGTTTTGGTCTGCAAAATAATAATAATAATAATATTAAACAACTAAAATAAATAAATAAAAATAGAATTGGTCTTGGACTGTCAAAATGCAAGGTGTTTAGTTCAGCGAAAAAAAGATGAGGTAGAAAAATATTTGTCCGGATTCTCTATTGTTAGGTCCCCATTTTAGTCAACGGCACTGTGAAAAAAAAAAAAAAGTTTTCTTCTCAGCGCCTTCGCGAAAATAGATAGGTGATTTTTCTTTCCACCATAATACAAATAAACACTACCAGTTCACAGCTAGTGCCCTAGACACAACTTCGGAATAACTCCGGCACGGCTCTTCCGTAGGAAGGAATCGCCAAAACATCCGGATGAAAAACGTCATCGTAGGAAAATGTTTTAGCATTTAGTTGAGAAATGATTTGTTGTCTAATGGATGAGTTTTTCGGGCAAATCCATCGAAGATACTCTAAGTCCTCAATGATACCACAAGTGACTTACAATGGTAACCTTTCTTAGCGCATGATAAAAGGTTTGTTTTTAGCTATGATAGACTTAGTTAAAATTCTATTTAACTAGCAATTTCCACTGGCTGGACTATTGTTTTTCAATTGATTCCCAGTTACTGCAATATCACAGATCAGAAAAAGCATATTCCCTTGTATAAACGGGATGTAGTACACAGCAGCCAAATTTTTCTGTCTTATCGAAAAATCTGCAACGCCGTTGAAAATGTAATGGTGAAATCCCTCCTGAAAAATTATACTGAGGTTGTGAAGTATAAAACTTCGAGTACATTACTCTACCTTCTCCCTATGAGCCTTCCTCGCTCGATTTTTACTGCTAATTTTAGAATTTTAACTGGAGATTACTTTCTACAAATCCACCTTGGCCGCTTTGGAGTAGCCAGTATTCCCAACAGTGTCCTGTGTTCAACAGGCACTTTTACGGATTTTAATCACTTGACGTGCGCTTTTTTCTTAGACTACTCTCAAGATAACTTTCATAATAAGGCTAGTTTTATTGTTCTGCTAGAAAGCTCATGGCTGATGCAGCTTATGCCCCAAAGTAGGAGAGAGAGAAAAAATCTATTTAATTTGATTTCATTAAATCTATTGTTTATCTATTTAAATTTAATTCTGGAGGGGATGTTTTTCTTAAATTTATTAGCATGCTTTGAATTAGTCTAGAAATTCAGTCTATCTTTAGAATATTCTTTCTAGTAATAGATGTGATTCTTCACGTCTCTCTAAGAGCAAATAAAAATCATCAGAATTGTATCATGTAGTTCCGCTTCCTTAGCGAGAGAGTGTGCTATTTCATTGTCTAAGGTTCTCTTACGTCCAGGAACCCAGATTAAAGAAACTTCTTCTCTTTCTGCAGTTTTCTTTGGGTGCAACATTGTATTTCTAACTAAGAGATCATCACGTCTGTTTTCATCAACACCTTAACGGGCACTTTGTGAGTCCGTAAGCAAAACAATAGGATTATCCCTCTTTGGAAAGAATTAGGCGAAATAACAAATCGCCGTGAGTTCCACGGTAAAAATGGAAGAAATTTAAAGAATTTATAACTTCCGTTAGATATTTTCTTTCAAATTAACAATAGAAAAAGGTCATTCTGTTTCTCTTTGATCTTTGACCATTTGTGGCAAAAAAAAAAAAAAAAAACTATATATATATATATATATATATATACACTGAAGTGACAAAAGTCATGGGATACCTCTTAATATCGTGTCGGCCCTCCTTTTGCCCGGCGAAGTGCAACAACTCGACGTGGCATGGACTCAACAAGTCGTTGGAAGTCTTCTGCAGGAATATTGAGCCATGCTGTCTCGATAGACGTCCATAATTGTGAAAGCGTTGATGGGGCAGGATTTTGGGCACGAACAGACCTCTCGATGGTGTCCCATAAATGCTCAATGGGATTCATGTCGGGCGATCTAGGTGGCCAAATCATTCGTTGGAATTGTCCAGAATTTTCTTCAAACCAATTGCGAACAGTTGTGGCCCGGTGACATGGCGCGTTGTCATCCATAAAAATCCCATCGTTGTTTGGGTACATGAAGTCCATGAATGGCTGCAAGTGATCTCCAAGTAGCTGCACATAAGCATTTCCAGTCAATGTTCGGTCCAGTCGCACTAGAGGACCAAGTCCATGCCATGAAAAAACAGCCCACACCATTACGGAGCCACCACCAGCTTGAACAGTGCCTTGCTGACAGTTTGGGTCCATGGCTTCGTGGGGTCTGCGCCACACTCGAACCCTACCATCGGCTCTTACCAGCTGAAATCGTGACTCATCGGACCAGGCCACGGTTTTCCATTCATCTAGGGACCAACCGATATGCTCACGTGCCCACGAGAGTCGCTGCAAGCGATGTCGTTCTGTCAGTAAAGGCACTCGAGTCGGTCTTCTGCTGGAATAGCCCAAGAAATCCAAATTTCTCCGCACAGTTCTAGCAGACACTTCCATTGTACGTCCCACATTGATTTCTACGGTGATTTGACGCAGTGTTGCTTGTCTGTTAAAATTTACGACTCTTTGCAGACGTCGCCGGTCTCGATCTTTAAGTGCAGGCGGTCGACCACTGCGCTGTCCATGGTGGGATGTTATGCCTGAAATTTCATACTCTCGGCACACTCTTGACACAGTGGATCTGGGAATGTTGAATTCTCTAACGATTTCCGAAATTGCATGACCCATGCGTCTAGCTCCAACATTCCGCGTTCAAAGTCTGTTAATTCACGTCGTGCGGTCATCATCACGTTAAAACCTCTTCACATGAATAACTTGAACAGAAATGAAAGCTCTGTAAAAGCACTGCGCATTTATACCTGTTCTATGCGATGCTACTGCCATCTGAAAATTTGCATATTGCTATCCCATGACTTTTGTCACTTCAGTGTATATATATATATATATATATATATATATATATATATATATATATATATATATATATATATATATATATATATATATTTATATATATATATATTGAAATGCTTAAATTCTTCATCTATAGAAATCGGAAAACCGTTCGTACTGCACTTTATCCGCACTTATTATTCTCAGAATTAAGATTTTCATTACAGGGCCAGTTGTCAGAAATTTTAAGATGTTCATTCAACTCCATGACTTTTTTTGTATACTTCCTTTTCATATTTACTGATTTTCCAGATTTTCCAACTATTAATCATATTTCTGTTATTTTTATTTTTTTAAAGAACTGTTTCAGGTGAAAAGCAAAATTGTTACTGTTTGAATTACGTATGAAATTTGATTATTGAGGCTCTAAAGATTTATTTCCTATGACAGTTTGATGAGGAATGAAAGTGACATAATACGCTGATTGCATTGAATTTCATTTTAAATCAATAAATCTAATTTCCAAAGATTTCTGTTTCTTTCTTTCTTTTTTTTTTGTTATGTGTAATAACGTTACCTTTTTTTTTTAAAGAGTGGTTATTTTATTTCAGAGCTTAATTTGCATGGGAGCGCCCGGCTACTTAATTCGTGCGCATATTTTTATGTTCATGTAAAATTTTGTATATGAGACCGAATTCACGCTATTTACGCATAAAAAGGAATTCTGAAAACCATAGAGCTCCTTCACTTTTGTTAGAAATTAAGTTCTGCTTTATATCCTTTTATAAACTTAAAATTTTTTCCCCAATGAAACAACCTAATTAAGGCTCTATTGTTCGTAAAAAAATATTTTTCATTTTAAATGCAAACAGTACTTACAACATTGAGTATTATTTACCCAACGAATTTTTTAATAGAAGTTATTGGTGTTATGTGGTCCAACGTGCCCTATGTGGTGGGTCCAGATACTCCAGGCTTGGGACCCTTTTTTTTTTTTTGCTCTACTTCATAATATTTGTTTCAAAATAAATATGAAACAAAGTTATGAATGGAACATTAAAAAAATAATAATAATAATAAAATTAAACTTGGATGAAAATTTAATTTTATGGTAAAAACCTAATTATATAGTTTATTTTTTACATTTTACCTCAAGATTAATATTTCAAGGTACCCTAAATTTAGGGTTCCTTGCTCTACTTATAAGGTTCTGTTTAAAAAATGAATATAAAATAAGGTTACTTAGAGCTTTCAAAAATCTTTGATGATGATAAATATGTAACTTATATTATGTTTAAAAAAATCAAACTTTGTAGTTCATTTTTTGGTGCGACGAAAAAATGAAAACTAAAAACGCGAACGAACGTACCCCTTAATTTTTAAATGTCATTTTCAGCTGTTTTTAAATCTGAACAATTCAGTGAACTCTAAGACACGTGCTTTATTGTGCTTTTATCCGTTCTATTTTAGGATTTGATTATTAACTGCTCCAAAAGTAGCTTTCTTGGATTATTCTTTCCTAATTAGGGTCCTTTCTGGTCTTTACAAGACATTTTACTTCCCTAATGAAGCCCGATTACTCATTAAATCCAAGCTCTTGGAAGATGTATCATTTTTCCTGATCACATTTAAAAACGTTAGAATTTATTTTCATTCAACATTTAAGGAATCAGACGAGAACATAAATGCGTCTTTAAAAATAAAATAAGTTACTTTGCTCGTGCGTAATAAATGAAAAAGAAAAGTAACACAAATTTGGCACAAATAAAAGACATCAAAATTTTCTGACGGGTTACTGGAGCAATCAAATGAAAAAAGTTATTGGCTGAAAAGTTTAAATACTATAAAAATGGCTTCAAAACTAATCTGGATTCATCATCTTCCGAACCGGGATTGGCGCTAGAGGTATTGGGGAATGCGAATTCGATGTTATTTAGCAGAATATTAGAAATAGGAAGGACTACAAAAGATTCATTACAGATCCTGCCCTAGCTCTTGTGTATGGGAAAAGCCTCTGAGAAGTTCAACTTCCTGATTGTGGAAGGTGGGTTTATAAATTAAGCCTCGGAAAAATGTAAAGAACTTTAACGAACAAAATATTGAGGTTTTCAAAAGAAAATCATTGTTGCGACACTGATCACAAATTTAATTAGTTGGGCTTCTTGGAAGCTTTTCACGTAGACAAGAATTTAGAATCTAAAACGAGTCCTTTGCAATACAGCCCACATATTTCTTCCGTTCTACTAAAGTGCATTGAATTTGTTTTTATTGCGTCCCTTGTCAAATTTTTCTGGTTTTGGCTTTGTGTCTTGGTAAATTTTAAATCTTGATTGGTTCATGAGCTCGTCTTGATTTTTTAAAACATTTTCAAATCTTCCCTTAACGCTGATGAAGGAAGCGATTGCCCCAGTAACCTTTCCGCCGTTTTTAAGGCGTTTATTATGCCCCAATTCATATTATTTTCCCTTTTACTTAATTAATACATCTTGTTTGATATGAATTTTTTCTCATCAAATGTTTTTTTTTCATTATCGATGTTTAACTAATATTTTTATAAGATGACAAATTTATTTGGCATGAAACTTTGAAACGTTATAAATTGCCATCTTTCGCGCATGCGCAGTGAGAGAAATACGTGACGAATTGTTCTGTAACTTTCTTCATATGAAGGGTATGCTTCATCCCTCTTTTTCCAGTATAAATTCAATTGCGCTCGCTCGTTTAGAAGACAAACAAACAAATTGAAGAAGCAAGGGGAAAAAAAATGTTTGTTCTGCATCTTACAAAAAAGGACCTCTTAATAAGCTGAAATTTGAATTTAAACTTTTGCAAAGAAGCACGTCCTTTTTTATCATTCACAAAATTTATTTAGTGAGCTAAACTACTACATATATAGACAAAAATTATATACTTATATGAGTAAAACTTAGTCTAATGAACCAATGCTGCGTAACATTACATTTCTGCTTTTAATTTTTTTTCTAGGGCATTGTAGGGAGTCTTTCGAGTGGTAAATCTGCTTTGGTTCATAGGTATCTTACGGGCTCATACATGCAAGATGAATCCCCAGAAGGTGAGTTTCGAGTTCATTAATTTATTATTGTTGTTTCGTTGTATTCAGGTGGTTAATTATTGCTTCTATTTTTTTTCTCTTGTTCTTAGGCGGACGATTCAAAAAGGAAGTAGTAATTGAGGGACAAAGTTATCTTTTGCTAATAAGGGACGAAGGCGGTCCGCCTGAAATTCAGGTTAGTTTTAATTGCATTTACTCAATGCATTTCAAAATTGATAACTATAGAAGCCCTGTATGTTACTGTGGAGTGTGCTAGCCCAAGTAGTATCAACTCATTGGATTTTACTCGGCCGATCATCGAACTCCTCGTAAACTGATCCCGTAACGCACGATGACATCGTTCCGATCAGTATCCGAGCACGGTTTTCGATGAGCTACTTTTCATCGGAAAGCGATATCCTTCCGATCAACTTTCCCGATGAAAATAAGCCGAGCATCCGAAATTGATCCTAAATTCATCGGCACGGGACTGCACTGCTCGTAAATTGCTCCAAATCTCATCGTATTTCGAGCAAAACTCATCGGATTTTGCTGCTCGGATTCTGTTTGGCCGATGAGACATATTGGAGCAATTCCCGATGAGAACTCATCGAATCTGATCATCGGCCGATGGGAATTTCATCGGGTTTCGATGAATGGCCGATCATCGGATGATGAGATTAGAGTGCCTGGAAAAGGCACTCTAGATGAGATTATGCTGCTATGGAGCGTTTTTGGGTTGAGCTTCGAATTTATGGTATGTTAGCATTGTACCCAAACGGAAATCTGTGAAATAGATATTTGACAGTTATTGAGTCGTTTTACCATGTCATGAAAACTTATCTACAGATATTAAGTTAAATGGGGGGGGGGGATGTGGAGGTAAAACAAAAACTTTTCGTAACATAAATCAAACTAAATTTTTGAAAACGAAACTGAAGTCAGATTCATTTGCAAAACGGAAACCAAGTGTTTAAACTTAGATGAAAAAAAAAAGGAACGAAAACTTCAGACAATTTTTTTTTTTTCTGTTAGGACTGTATATGATAAAAATCAAGATACAGCTGAAAGGAAAATGATAAAACATAAATAAATACATAAAAATAGTAATACATAAATACTAACAATAAATGTTGCAAACGCAAAATGAAATAAAACATTGCGTACACGCAGTGGCGTACCCCACAGCCCCGTCGGCGCGGGGGGGGGGGGGTACAAGAGGTCTGAGGGACACGATCCGAAAAAAAACACTATATGAGTCACACTGAAAATATTTTTTTTTGGAGTTACATATAATTTTCTTCTAGGGGGGAGGGGCGCACTTACAAATCTTGCAGGGGGGAGCACCTAAGTCTATGTACTCTACACCGCACACGCCTTTTGGAGGCTACAAGTTACTTATTTTTTAATGCAGAAAAAAATGTGTGTACTGTGTTTCTGAAAACAAATTCATCCGAGAAAAAGCTGATTAAATTATCTTTCTGTATTTATTTACTTTCCGTATTGTAGTGTAAAAGTATTTTTTGTTTGTTCTATAATTCTTCAAAATTGATGTGAGATATTTTCTAGATCGTACTTTTTATTCGTTTACTTTTGACTTTTTTTCAATCAAATAGTTTTTGAAAGTCAAATATCATCAAAATTAAAGGCAGTCAGTGCCTACTAAAAGTGCAAATGATAAGTTATCAGGTATACAGAATTTTACTTCCCCCTCTTTTTTTTTTCCTTCTTCAGAACATACATGTTCTTTGATGTTTGGAATAATGAAGAATATTTATGTTTTTATTTTATTTATTTAAAATGAGCATTTTCATTTTTGAGTTATGTGCTATAAAATGTCTTAAGGGTGGATCATGCATTATAATTATAACCTGAAATTTCGCTAAAAAAAAGTGTCAATACTCTTGTATTAAATGTATAAAATTTTAACTACTTGAACGCATCTTTAAGAACCTTTATTGACCTATTTTACAGCCGAAAACTTTTTTGCGGTAAAAAACTCTAAATAACACTGTTCGACAAAAAAAAACCTTGAAAATGCTTCTGGTATTTTGAAGGCTGATTCTTATGTAAAATGACCCCCTGAATCCGAATATGACCCCCGTTTTCCCCCATCACGTCCCAATTTTTTTTAAAACGCCCCCCTTTTTTTTCATTTTTCCTTAGTTTCAGGGCTATAATATTTTTTTTGGAGGGGAAAGGAGCCTTATATTCACCAATAAATTTTTTTGAAGGTCAAGAGAGACTCAAAGTTTAAAATCATGAGCACCGAGAAAAAATCGGGGAACTTGGGGGGGCGTGGCCTCCCAAAATATTTGAAAAATCACCAAAAACGATCTTTTTATTCTAGTTTCTTTAAAAAGACCTTTAAAACATTTTTTTCGGTGCAGAACCAGAGTATAGGATCCGCTCCTATGGCTCCTGGGTCAGAAAAAATTTTCACGCTGTAAAATTTTTTAAAAAAAATAAAATAATGCTTTAAAAATCGCACTTTGCACTCGAGTTTTAAAGCAGGTCTTCAGCCAAAAAAAAAAAAAAACAAAATTGTGGCTGATTCTTATGTCAAATGACTCCCTATTTCCAAATATGACCTCAGTTTCCCCCCTCCACCCCCTCTTTCCAGAGAGTTCCCCCCCCCCCCAATTCAGAGTCATTTTACTAATTCGGAGGGGAAAAGTACATTACGTAACCCGTTAACATAATTCTAAAAGGCAACAGAGGTTCAAAGTTCAAAATCATGTACATGTGTACCAAAAATATAAACTATGGCGGTGTACCCCCCCCCCCCAAAAAAAAAAATCTTCTTTTCTTGTTTGTCTAAGAGACGTTTTAAACCTTTTTTTTTTTTTTTGTGAAAAATCAGAGTATTGAATTTTCTTTTCTTTTTTTTTGGGGGGGGGGAGGGGGGAGGTATACCGCCCTAGTTTATATTTTTGGTACACATGTACATGATTTTGAACTTTGAACCTCTGTTGCCTTTTAGAATTATGTTAACGGGTTACGTAATGTACTTTTCCCCTCCGAATTAGTAAAATGACTCTGAATTGGGGGGGGGGACTCTCTGGAAAGAGGGGGTGGAGGAGGGAAACTGAGGTCATATTTGGAAATAGGGGGTCATTTGACATAAGAATCAGCCACAATTTTGTTTTTTTTTGGCTGAAGACCTGCTTTAAAACTCGAGTGCAAAGTGCGATTTTTAAAGCATTATTTTATTTTTTTTAAAAAATTTTACAGCGTGAAAATTTTTTCTGACCCAGGAGCCATAGGAGCGGATCCTATACTCTGGTTCTGCACCGAAAAAAATGTTTTAAAGGTCTTTTTAAAGAAACTAGAATAAAAAGATCGTTTTTGGTGATTTTTCAAATATTTTGGGGGGCCACGCCCCCCCAAATTCCCCGATTTTTTCTCGGTGCTCATGATTTTAAACTTTGAGTCTCTCTTGACATCCAAAAAAATTTATTGGTGAATATAAGGCTCCTTTCCCCTCCAAAAAAAATATTATAGCCCTGAAACTAAGGAAAAATGAAAAAAAAAGGGGGGCGTTTTAAAAAAAATTGGGACGTGATGGGGGAAAACGGGGGTCATATTCGGATTCAGGGGGTCATTTTACATAAGAATCAGCCTTCAAAATGCCAGAAGCATTTTCAAGGTTTTTTTTTGTCGAACAGTGTTATTTGAAATTCTTTTACACACACATATTTGAAGTAATATTTATTTTGTATTTTTAGACTTTTGATTATTAATAATTTTTATAAAAATATAAAATAGCAATAGATATATGAAGTATTGCATTACGTTTTCGAAACAAAATCACTTGTACTATTTTCAGCATAAATAATTTAAAGGGAGGAGGATAGTCATTGCTTTTGATTGCATTTTCTACATAAAAAATGACTATCATTTACAATCAACAATCATGACATCGATTCTGAATAAGGGGTGGAACAAAATATCTGACGCACTGGTCCCTCTTTGGCCGCGAGCGGAGCAGGCTACGCGGGGGGTCTCCTTTGCCTCGTAACCAAGAGACCGACAACAAGCGGAGACATGGCGGGACCCCACGTGGTCTCTCGCGAGGCCCCTGGGAGAATGTAGAGCCGGCATAACAGTATAGAGGGAGGTGGGGGGGGGGGTTACTCCACTGTTATTCATTAATACATTTTCTGAAACAAAACCTATTTTTTTTTAAGATCAAATTTTTTCGCGTTTTGTCACGTTGTCAAAAGATAGAACGAGTGTCATATATCAGGGACACTCGTTCTATCTTTAGCGTATATATATATATATATATATATATATATATATATATGTTAGGGCCAAAGCCCGAAGTCCGGCCACTTCGCGATCTGGCCGGCCACTTCGCACATTGGCCGGGGCTTGTGGCCAAAGTCCGATGTACTCGAAATGAATTGCGTATATGCGACTTTGGCCGGCCACTTCGCGAAGTGGCCGGAACTCCCTGGCCAATGTGCGATGTGCTTGCTGCTCGATACAGTTGCACTTCCAAGTGCTCAACAAATCGCTGCAGATGGAAAAAAAAAAAAAACTCTTGTGCAATATTCGAAATGCCATAACAGTTCGTCTTGTTGTGTCAAATGTTGATATAATTTTCTGTAATAAATTAATTCAGTAGATAATGTGATTATATTTTTGTTTGTTAGTTTGTTTTGTCCAAGGGAGAGGAAATTTTCATAAGAACATGAGTTTTCTGGTATTGTGAGATCTTCAAGCTATTACCCACCTTGGCCTTTTTCCGATGGACGATCCTAGGTGCCTTAGAGTGCGGATTTGTTCCAAAAACTACTCTGTGGCAGTAGCGGATTTTTAGGGAGGGGGGGGGGGACAGGGGGCCCGGGCCCCTCCCAAAGGGAAAAAAATAATTTTACTATATGTTTAATGTTCATTTGCTTTTTAATTTCTCCATAACATTCGTGAAAATTTTTGAACTATGTCTTTAAAAAAATCTCATGAACAGCATATTTGAATAACATCACTTTGGTTTGCTATGGGAATAATATACCAATCAGGGGTTAGACAGAATAAAAGAATACATAAAACTCAGGGTTTGCGAAATCAATGGTACATAATATATATCACGATTCATTAATTCATCTCCGTTGGAAAAAAGTGACGATTTCGTTTTGATAAATTTTTGTTTTAAATCATATTGACAGTTGTTTCTAAGTAATATCGTGCATTATTTACTAATCAGATTAAATAATATTGAATAATTTGACATAATGTTTAATACAGTGTTTCCCAACCTTTTTGAGCTCATCGCTCCCTTCAAGACGTTGACTAACACCTATCACTCCCCCCCCCCCCTTCCTTCCTCGAAAAGAACCATAAGTTGGAGCAAGTGAACATCGATATTATTACAAATATTAGTACCTAACTTTAATTCGAAGTAAAATGTAGTCAAGAAAGCAATCATAACCAATCATTTTTAAACTAAAAAAATTAATAAATAAATAAAAATACCTTTATTCTTTTTTTCTTTCACAAAGCGAACTGAATCATGGAACTAAAATAATTGAAACTAAAAATTTGAATCAAAATAAATTGACAATTTGAAAATTTATAAAATTAGCAATACATGACGAAATACTTCCTAAGGTTTATCCAAGGTGCAAGGAGGAAGCTCTTGAACTTTAATTTGCAATTCAATTAGTTTCATTTGAAACTTTAATTTGAATTCAAAAATCGCGAAAAACTTTTCAAAGGTTTTAATTAATTTCTTCGTTAATTAATGTCATCAGAAAACGCCCCCTAGCTCAAAACACTCCGATCCACTCTGAACAACCGGTTTCGTAAATGTTTACAATTTCGGTTTTCGCTACTTTATTTTTACTGTTTTTTCTCTTCTAAATAATCGCCCTTTAAGAATTTACCTCCCCTTTGAGGAGTCTAAAATCGCATTCGGGAGCAATCGCCTTCATGTTGGGAACCACTGGTTTAATAGTTGATCGGCTCAAAATGTTAAAATATTTTTTTTTCCGCCACACATCCGAAGTAAATTAGTACACGTATGTAATCTTACACGTAAATAGATTAACTGACTTTATGTTTTTTTCTCTCCCCTCCCCTTTTTTTAAATTTAAAGGAACTTTGTGAGATTTTTTTTTTTATAAAAAATGTAGGGGGAAAACACTTTTTGCTTTCTGGGCCCCTCACAAAAACTATTTCTGTATCCGCCCCTGCTCTGTGACAGATACGAGATATAACGTGACGAGAGACGTATAACGTGATTATCATTAGCATTACGGTAAACAAGCACAAAATGTGACATGTGCTAAAGGTCACGACACACAAAATGTGTCACTACATTTTTTTCTAACTTTGGCCGATCGCCTCATGCCACTTCGCGAACTGGCTGGCCAAAGCCCGAAATCAAGGAAAGATCGGACTTTGGCCGGTCATTTTGAGGCGCTATTGGCCATTTCGCGAAGTGGCCGGCCAATTCGCGATCTGGCCGACTTCGGGCTTTGGCCGTAACATATGTTTATTCCATTTCAGTACAAGCTATTTTGTTTATTGTGGCTAATTTTGAGGGTTAAATAAAGGAGGAAAAAATAAATAGCTCTTTAAAAGTTTTTGTTACTTCATCTTTTCTTTTTAGTGCTTGATATTAGTTTGATCGGGAAGATTTTGCTATTTCAGATTTTACCTATTAGGGTCCTTCCACGTGAAATGAGCAAAGCGGCTGTGGCACACATCTCACAGATTTCAATGAAAATTTTATTAGGGTAAATCATGCATGTCTATGAGGAAATGCTAAGCATGAAAGTTTTAAAACTGTTTGTTGCTTTGCTATTGACATTAGAAATTAAGGCTTACGCGAAGCCTAAATTTTCAGAGTTCATAACAGCCAGTTTGTGACTCAATAACTCCGTAAGTTATAAGCATACATATTTAAAAAATAATTATTTTCACATTTTCTGGAAAAATCTCTGTCAGGAAAGATTAAAGTTAAATTTATTTGGAGCTTTCACTAACTCTGAGATACTAACAAAGATTGAAATCTGTTCAATTTACTTCAGATTTCAAACTACTATACTAGCTCTTTTAATGATAAAATAAGAGAAAAAAGCAATAGAGAGTGTAAAACTATCTATTGCTAATTACCTGAGCTAGGTTAATAATTTTTGTCAAATTTTTTAATAATGAAATCGTACTATAAAAAATTGAAATTTATCGAAATGTTCTTTTTTTCTACTTTTCCAGATGCTAGTTTGAACAAAAGGGAATGCCCCTAATTTGCTCATTTTTTTACGGAACATGTTGAAGTGTCTTTTGTTCAATATCAAATTTTAATCAGTGCCTTTTTGCCTATTTTTGTTATTAGAATAACTTGAATTCAGGTAAAATTTCATCAATGAATCCATTTATTTTAAATTTAGAAAGACTTAACCATTTCTTTCGTGTTTCTTTCACTACACTTTCTTACTACATGTTATACTTATGTTTACAGAAAATTATTTATTTCTTGCTTATAAATTTATTTATCGGAGTTTCTTGTTCAAAGCAGACTTAAAGTAATTTTGTTTAAAACATTTTTTTCCGCCCGTTGATCGGCAACATTTGACTGGTTATCTATAAAATAAAGCACCCATGTTTTCGCATTCCAATTTAAAAGTCAGGAATTTAATCATTCCTACTGTCATATGGATATCAGCTGTCAAGGTTATATTTTAATATTCCGTTCAGTTTTACGCACTGTATGAACTATTTGTTTTGATTTTTTCTCTATACTTTCATACTACATGTTATAGTAAGGATTCCAAAAAAAAAAACAACATTTATTTACTGTTAAAAAAATTACTCATCATAGTTTCTTGGTGAAGGCATACTTCAAAAAATAATATTTAAAAAATATTTTTCCGCCGATTAATCGGCAAAATTCTGCCGAATATTAATAATCGGCCAAGTGGCCGATTATGGCCGATTAATCGGTGCATTCCTGATACTTTCATTAAAAATGTAGAATTGTAAATATGTCGACGCTCCCTGTCTTACTATCATACTTATATACCCAGTTATTTTTATTTAACGCTCGTGGGTTCCTTGGGGTCATATGTGACCCCAATGCAATTTCTGTTTAATATATCTTGTTAATCAACCATTTGTTTTTAATGGCATTTTGTGGCTTTTATTCCTCTAGTTTTCTATTCAAAATAATGCTATTATTGTGTTTTATTTTTCCCGAATTGCATTTTTTGCACACAAGACCCTTGGGGTCACTTCCCTAGAATGCCAAAAATGCATCGAAAAATGTCATAAGTGTTTGAAATTCACTTGCAAAAATCATGTTTTTTCAGGTCTGTAACAGTTGTAAATAAATCTACAGTTATTGTAAGTTTTGCTCTAAAATTTTAATTTTTAATGCATAAACTAAATTTTACTCTTTTTATTTTTCTTTTTTTAGCATTAAAAAGTGTGTGAACTTAAATAATGCATGTAACATTCAATAATCATAATTAATTAATTAAAGGAAGCATTGGGGTCGTTTATGACCCCAAGGGTCTTCAGTGTAACTAAAATGGGAGGGACCCACGAGGGTTAAACTATAGCTTGCACAGGTTTCTATAATATACTGAATACTTTTTTGTTTCTAAAAAATGTTTGAAACGCACATTTCAGTAGCCATGTATTAAGTTTTTGCTTCGGCCATCGCCTTGGCGGCGATGTTAACTTTGGGAAAAAAATCAGTCAATCGACCATCTACCGTCTTTCAACCATCGGCCAATAATTGGCATCGGCCCATCGGCCAAAATTTGCCATCGGTCGAGCCCTATTTTCTTGCATACGAAGGTGGTTTGTTTACATTTACGCGGCCCTTTAAATGAGCCCATACACTGAATGCTTTTGAAACTTTGAAAGAATAGAAATTTCTGATACTTCTGCTTTTTTTTTTATAAACAAGTGTTAACAAACATCGTTGAAAAGATAAAAGTTTAAAATTCCTAATGGCATAAAAAAGTAAAAATCGAATTTTCGGTCGAAATAGCCTTACCTGGTCTCCTAAGTCGGCCGGTGCGCTGGAACCCTATAGGTTTTGAAGAGAAGAGGGGCTCGTGAGATTGGGACAAGATAGGGGAGGGAATCCCCCACTTCTTATTAATCTATTATCTATCTATCTATTATATTATCATCTATTCCCTGGGAGTAATAACAAGTGTGACATAACACATTTTGGTTAAAAACGTAAGTAAAACTATATCATGCTGCTAATTATTTATTAATTACGTTTTCTAAAAAATGCTCTACTAAACAAGTTTATTTTCTTTCTTTTTTTTCATGTGTTTTATAATTATGACCATGTTCGACAATTTTTTATTAAACTTTTTTTTTCTTCTAAGGCATGGTATAATGGATTAAAATGAAATACCTTTTGGATAATTAATATTCCATCTCTTGATTTCAGCAATTAATCAATTTTGCAAAATTAAATGCTAGGTAGTTACTGTTTCACATTCCGAAAAAAGTTTTAATTTGAGGTTGTAGGTATCTGGTGCTGTGTTTAAACAGAAATTCACTAAATTAATGAAAAATATCCGCGTATGTCATTGTACTTTCAGTACTTAAGTAATGTTATGACTGAATTGTATGAATTTAATTCATCGTTTGTTGTTTAGTTCACCCATTGATCTAATCTACAGTTAAAAACTTTAGTTCATAATTTAGTAAAGAAGACGATTTAGTATTGAAGAGCTAGGTTGAAAATATTCACAATTAATCCTTTAAACATTTACGGTTGGGTCCTTCAAAATCTTTAAAACTCCGGAATTTTGACTTTATAAATTAAATACGCTCCCTGGCATCTCATGTTACGATCAGTTAACTATTAGATTATTTAAAACTTAACAACAATTTAAAGCAAACACACGTATGTGTGCTTCAAATTTCAAAAAGGTTTTACCTAACTTTCTTTATCGAAGGGCAATGTATCCTGCCATTAAGAATGCAACAAAAGTTTCGGTTTCTTCAAAAGGTGGAATGATCATCATAAAAAATCGAACGTGGCGTGGCATTTTAAACGGAGATAAATAGAGTTTCAAATATTTTCTTAAACATTCTTTTTTCTCCTCTTTGATAGGATGATTATAGTATATGACCTGAATTCGTTTCTGACTTGCTTTTCAATTTAATATATTAGAAACTGCCTCAGTGTCCAAATATTTTTGGCTTGTATCCCAATTTCATAGATGTTTCTAAATTTGGCTTGTAACTGAGCCAAACTATATTGTTTCTGGCCTCCTTGTAAATTTTGATCATAAAAGAACTCTTTTGTGGAATACTCCAATCTAGTTTGCTAATATTTTGTATGAAAATCACGATCCCGTTTTACTGTGATAAAAATATAAAAATGTGAGATTTTATCCTACTGAATCTTTTAGCAACACAGAAAACATACCCCTGGTCTTGAATACTTATTCAGTCACATAAATTGTATGTGGTTAAAAATCCTGAGTACTTTCAGGAACGTATCATTCGCTTGAATACTAATGAATTTTTCTGTTGTGCGTACATTTGAAGTTCATTTCTTTTTACTTGTTGAAACTATAAGCCTCTGTATCCCATGGTTTTATTACTGTATTTAACCAGTGTTCTTTCCTTTTTAAAGCTCAGCTTACTGTTAGAAGTTGTTCAACTTCATTTTAGTATTTGTAATGAGAGTTTTTCCATCTGAAGTAGTTTTTCCTATTTTTTCATAAATTATTTTTAATCTTAATGTAACCTGTTCTGTCCTTTTCAAATTGAAGCTATTTTCATTGAAGATAATATTAAAAAGTAAAGTTTAGATAATTTTTTATGGGTTTGTTCACGTAGCACTGCGAATGAGCCATACGATGTAGTTAACGATCACGTTTGTTCATATTTTTTTTACTCGCCTGTTTTTTTATTGAGTACATTAATAATACATATGAGCGAAAAATTCACAAGGGAAAAAAAGTCTTCGTAAGACTACTCCGAACTTGGTAAAAATTATAATTTTGTAATGTAAATGCATTCAACACAATCACATGTTATCAGCGCCACGAATGGAGAAAAGTAACTGTGCCTTGTATTTTCCTCTTTCGAAGTTGCGTCTCGACCTTGGACCATTTGGACTTTCCGAAGTTTTCAATTTAAAAATTGCATTTGCTATCCGTTTGACACATCCAACTAAACTTTGTATTTGAAATTAGCATCGTTCTACGTTGTTTGATATGGCTCAAAATGCCTCTTATTATTCTTCACTTCATTGTTACTACCCTTATTTTGGTAAGATCAGAGAAGACCTGACGCATGCGCAAATACGCGGAAGGATATACCGAAGAAAATCAGACAGTAGCTAATGATATTTTCCCCTATTTGAATTAGTTCGGGTTATAACAGGGGTCGCAATATTTATGAGTCTAAGACCGAGGTTTAATTTTAAATAATGCAAATCAAATCATATCGTAATACAGTAATTATATGACGTAAGACTTTTCATTTCACTGAAATATTTCGCACTCACTTCGCAAAATATATTTAAAGTATTCAAAGCACCTGTGTTAGTAAGTAAATATGCTGTTATATTTTTCGTTTATTACTGTAATTTGTGACTTATGTGTTGCTTCGTTATTTGTCTCTGAGTGTCATTCTTTCTCTAGTTGTCACATGTTGTCTACAATATCACGTGTACACATATCGCTCATCCAGAACGAAAGGGGTGCATCTTTTTTTTTCAGTCTATGGCAATTTAATGCTAAGTCCATTTAAAAAATACTCCTTTCATTTTGAATGAGCGATATATTGCTGAACCAGTAAGGTTATCAGATTCAAATGTTACCTAGAAAGCTGAGTTGAGAGGTTCTCATAAAAGCCACAGGGACGATTGCTCCGAAGAAAATCCGGAAATCTTTTGTCCCCCCCCCCCCTCTTTTTAAAATCAATACATAGCTGCTTAGTGCTCTGTTTTCCCCGGAGTTTTTTTAATTTTTTTATTGTACTCCGAAACTCCGACTTTTCCCGGAAAAATCAGATTGTTTTGGGAAAAGAACCTTCTTTTGGAAAACTCGATGTCAAATTTAGTGGGTAGATTACTATTAAGAAGTCTTTAAAATATTTTTTTTCAATTAAGAGCTCAATATATTTTTTAACTTGCCTACATCGAGCACGTACTTCGCCGAAAATTACACGCAGTGTTGAAATTTCAATCCTTTTGCTTGTTGTAAATGTTTTAATTCTATTAAGAGTTAGAAGATGTTTCAGATGTTAGAAGATTTTGCCTGAAATCTACTTATTTTCTTTTTAGTTGCAAATTTATTTATTTTTCTGCAATTTGATTTTAAATTGTTTTAGTTTTTATTTGCCGGGGAACGTACCAAATTTTAAGCGAATACACTCTTAATTATTCAATATTTCATTTGCAGTAACTGTATTCTTCCAGTCAAAACCTTAATCAGCTATTTTTTTTATTCGTATTTTCTGTGGGAAATGGTTTTTGCATAATCCCCATGTTGAAATTCATGTAAGGAAAGATAAATAAATTGGGACTATTTTTGTATCTTTTGAATAAATAAGAGAATTATACAAAACAATGTTAAGTTAAAGTGATATTAACATAGTATATTTGAGTTATAAATTTTCTTGCCTCCCTTTCAGCCTCCTTTCTTTTTCTTCCTCCTTCCGAGTACTTTTCTTTCCTTTGAAAAAAAAAAAATCTTCATATACAACTCTTTTTGTAATTTTGAGGTTAGCAGCTATATCAACGACTTTCAGAAAAATGTAGATGCGGTATTGGTGAGGTACTTTTTTTTCACAAAGAAAATAAAGGGCTACGGAAAAGGAAATGAGTTACATAACGTTATTATTTTACTTTGTCAATTTTCTTTCTTTTTGCAATGGTCGCAATTGTGGTTCTTACATTAGTCGCAATTGTGGTTTTGGTGGAACGTGGTTGACAGTTCTAGAGCACTTATGATTTTCTTTCAACCTAAGGGCTTAGAATTTTACTTGGAAATAGGGATGCACCGATAAGCAAACTGGCCGATTACCGATTAATCTGTTGTTGGTAATCGGCCGATTAATCGGCTGAGCCGATTAATGATAAGAATGATTGTTTTAAATATTACAATTTTTCAATCACTGTTTTTGCTCTCTTATAATTTTTTTTTTCCATTTTCCTTATTTTCACAAAATAATTTCAACATTTCATCCAATTTCTTAGAAACAATTTTCATATTATTGTCAATAATATTGCATTAACACATTGTTAATTATATTAATTGGGCATAAAAGATAAAAAAATAGGGGAGGTGGGATTCCGTTTGAGGAGGTACTTTTAATTTCAAATTTTAATAATCAGTAGCAATTTAATTCAAGACTTTTATTCTTTGTGAAAATTAGAATTTATCTAAAAGCACTGTGCTAAGGAAAAAACTATCGCCACATGAAAAATGTTGCATTGTTGTCTATGTGTGTTATTCTAAGTTGGATAATTAATTTATTAAAAACTTTATATCAACTGTGATGATTTTATTATTGCCAATAAAATCGTTCATCATAGTTTCTTAGTGAAGGTACACTTTTGAGAATAATATTTAAAAATATTTTTTTCAACCGATTAATCGGCCCAATTTTGCCGATTATGAATAATCGGCAAAGTGGCCGATTATGGCCGATTAATCGGTACTGCCGATTAATCGGTGCATCCCTACTTGGAAAACATTAAAAGCAAAAAGAGGACCGCGAAAAAAAAAAGGACGTCAAAGTCGATGTTGTCATTTAAATTGATTTTAAAAGTGAGGTGGTTCAACTTCTTTTTTTTTTCAGTGGGGGTTTACTAAACTATGACTGATGTGTCGTTAAAAGCGGAGTTATAAACGAGTGAAACTGAATATATATATTTTTTCTTACATCCAATAGCCTTACTGACAGCCAATTCCTGTCAGCATTTCGAAGTATTAGATGCTTCATGAATATAAATTGCGGTATGGATGTTGACCATAAAAATTCGCTCTTTTACACACGTAAGGAACATAAAGAACTTTGGAGTGAAAACAAGAAATAAATTTACTGCATTTTATTTCGAAGAGTAAACATTGAATTATATAAGAGTGAAAGTGTGAATAAATAATGTTTTGGTTGTATAGGGTTCTCAGCTTTTCCGTTTCGAGGTTTTTCTGTTGGAATTCAGATGTTCGTATTTTGGCAGAAGAAAATCACTTAGATTTAAAATGCAGTCAATGTCAACATCATCGTTTTCTAACGACTTAAATGTGTTTGCATTGTTTCTAGTGCAGCAAGCATTGTTTCTTCAGAAAACTTTATATCATTGAAAAAAAGAAAGGAAAATAATCTAAACAAGTTTGTTAGCTTTTATTGTATTAGACCTCGTGTTTGAATGCATAAGTGGAATTATTCATCATAACTAATATCGAAATATTAATTTTAATGAAGCTATACGATATTCCTTTGTTATTCCCGGTTGAAAATAAAACTGGTACTATGCAAGAATTATTTTGTATTTCTGGTGTATACGTAGTTCTTTACTTATCTGACAACCGAAAAGCAAGAGTAGATCACATTTCAAGAACTTTTGAAGAATTTTCATTTTGCGAAAACTCTTGCAGGGTGAGTCCACGAAAAGTCACACACGTAATGGCACAGTGATACAGTTTTTTCATAAAGAGTAAAAAACAAATCTTATTTTTACACTAAAAAATGTCAGTACTTATCAATTTCAACATTAGTTTTGAGATCAATAAAAAACTTTGTTTCTAATTTTGACCATATTTGATCGCGCACAGATGGCGGTAAAAAACGCATTACTAGTGAAGTAAATTCGAACGCAATATTTTCCTTAATCATTATTTTTTTTTTTTCAAAAAAACTATGAAATAGCCTTAAATTAAGTATTCCACTATAACTATGTCATAAATTTATAATAAATACTTTTAATGAGTTTTCAATCCTATAAAATAATCAGGCCACTTTTTTTGGGTCACACAGGTAACGCTTAAAGTAGTTTAGTTTTTCTCCAAAATTAAATAAGAGGGCTAAAAGAAAAGTATCTCCCATATTATAAATTAACTTGAAGTCGTATGCCTTAAGTTTTATGCCTTTGGGAGAAAAAAAAATGGTGGAGCTTTATAAAATATGTCACGCATGTAACGCTTTTGCATGGTTTTTTTTCTATATCTTGGATTTTCACATTTGAGTGTCCGATGGCGGCTGTTTTAAATAATTCATCTGAAAATATTGTATGATGTCCCTAAGACTATGACTCAGTGAAAAAAAAATATAAAATGCTGTTTGATGTATTTATACGTATTTAAATTAGGTTATATTTGAAAAAACAGAATAAAACTTATGGAAGAGTTTTTTTATTTCCATTCCTAAACGAACAATTTAAATAATTTTGTCTACATACTTGCATGGCGAGAGCTTAGTGACAGGGTAGAAGAAAAAGTAAAATCTTTGATTTGGCAGGAAAGTACAAATAAATTGGGAAACCGAAATTCAGTCATCAACTGATTTCGTTGGTATAGTAAGAGATCCTTCTCCTCCAACTGAAGAATTTTTATTTAATCAAGTGGATATTGACCCGGAAGGTTTCAAGTAAACCTTTAAAAAAACGTAGATGTTCAGGAATCCTACAAATAAATGTTGTATCAGCTATAAATGACAAGATTATGGCCCGCAAATGCAAATGTTCTGCACCAGATTTGAGATCGACTTTTCATAATACATCAAATGAAACAAAGATTTTTATTGAAGTACAGCATTGAGC
The DNA here is from genome assembly GCA_038373865.1 of Uloborus plumipes. Taxonomy (NCBI): domain Eukaryota; kingdom Metazoa; phylum Arthropoda; class Arachnida; order Araneae; family Uloboridae; genus Uloborus; species Uloborus plumipes. Next base: position 94,374 of record JAXGGA010001631.1, on the reverse strand, counting down.
TCTAACACTAAGAGAAGAGCGAACTCGTCGGTCCGTTTTTTGCCCAAGCGAGTTTGGCAAAATGATTGCTCTTTTCGCATTTAAACTCAAGTTTTATTTATTAAAGCGTTTTGCTATGCATTTTTCGAGTCCTTGATCTGCTCAGTTAGTGATGCCAAAAGAAGGGCTCTTTTCCTATTAAACAAGATGTTTTATTGTGCGAAACGTTTTGCTCTACTCGCTGCAAATTCAGACCGCGAGCTTCAATGTTGAAGCATGGGAAGTTCTCTCTCTTCAGTGTTATAGCTCAATAAGTACGAGTAGGTGAGTAGTGATTAGTTATGTTGATAGAGAAAACCATAACTTCGAGGATGGGAAATAAAAAATTTCAATGATGGTTCCTTCAGTGAAATAGCGGGCCAGACATTTTGTTCGAAAAAGAGACCAATAATTAAAAAATTAAAATCATAAATGATAATTAACACAGAGGTTCCCATCCCCCCACAGGCGATGGCACCCCCCCCCCCTCTCGATTGTTGCAGAGCAACTTCCCTGCCCTCAAAAATGAGATTAAAAACCCTGTAAAATGAATTCACCTTAAAAAAAAAGCAACGACGCACTCTGCACTGTGAAATCCCCCCTTCGTATGCGTCCCTTGTTAACCTCTTGTTGTTGTTGCGCCCCGTCTGACACGAAATTGACTCGAATAAATTATTTTACTATTAAAATAACTTTTAAATAAAACACATTTCACACGTGGTCACACACATAACCCCCTTTTATCACACACGTAACGGAATGTTTTAGTTTTTTAAAGGCGTAGTATGCGCTTTGAAAAAAAGTATATTGTATGGAATATTTTCGTAATATGTATAGACACATAGTTGGTTTACTTTCAAAACTACACATGAAATTATGAAATAAAATGAAGTGCAGCTTTTTATGAATTTTCTGAGTCACACACGACACCTAAATTTAAATTTTGTGGAAAAAAAATAGAATCATCCTACAGTAAAAATTTTGCCATTAAAGATATTTTAATAACTTTATCTGAATTTTTGTTGTCATTTACGAGAAAACGGCGTCAGAATGTCACACTTCAAATCGAAGCTGTCAAAGCTTTATAACATTTTAAAGTTATGTTTTGTATACAACCTTGCTCAAAAAAATAAAGCTTTTCTCTTTTTTTATAGTAAACGTAAAAAATATTTTAATACAAATATTTCATATTATTGGCTGCAGGTTCTCAATTTACAGGAAAACTCTTACTGCATTTCATTGAAACATAAAAAAAAGATTCTTTAAAGATTTATTATGCGAATATTAAAAATAAATAAATAAATAAATTTTCTTCAACAGAGTTAACTCTTTTCAAAACTTCTGCATTATGATTTGACTTTTTCTTAGTTTTTTAAACTGAAAGAGAATCCTAAACCAAATTGGATTAGTTTCTTGCTAAATTAAATTATAAAAAGCATACGTAAATGAATATCAAAAATGGATGAAGATTTAATTTGTTTTTAAGACGAAGCGACTAAAAAATTATTATTTAGTTTTGGTAAAAGCTCAGATAAAGGGCACGAGATAAAAATTGTGAGTATCAAGATGACTGTCATTCATTGAAAAGATTCCCAGGTAAACGTTTCCGGATGGATGGAGATGAGTAATGGGCTAGGTGTTATATCAACGGCTACGAAAGTGAAAATGTTGATGTCAAGATAACACTTTTTCCATTTAAGGGCATTCAGGTATGCATATAAAGAAGTATCGTCGAACAGTTAACTTTTAAATGACTGCGATTTGGATTTGATAGTTATTCATGTAAAGTGTATTTGAAACTCTAAACTGGTTCATTTCTTACTTGTGATTTGTAGGTCATTTATTCTGCTCTCTTATATTGTTTTGTTTTTCCTTTTCTCTGTTTTTATCAAGAAAATGGAAACTAACGGAGTAACTTACATGTTGTGTTATTAGATTGGTATTTATTACAAGACGCAAGACATTTTTTTTGGGGGGGGGGGGTTGTATAATTCTGTATTGTCTTTCTTAAACATTGGCGCAAAAATAATTAAAAATACACACACACAAATGTGGCTACTAGTGTTTGACGCAACTATTTTTATTGCGGGTGTGAAAGAGGTTAAAATGTTGTATTTTACATTAAATACAGGGTGGTTATAAATTAACAGGAGGTGTTTGGAGCCCTCTAGCTCGCGAACTACTGGGCGAAACATTGCCAAACTTCGCGAGCATGCATATTAGACCATGGGATTTTGATTTCTGGAATAAAAAAAATTAGTTTGAAAAATCACCACCAGGGGGAAATTTGGCGCTGTAAAAGTGTATTACACTGAATATCGCGAATTAAACTTGAAAAGATGCTGTATAAATCAATTTCGCCAAGCAAAAATGATTGTTCTTTGCAAATGAGGTTTAATGTGATCGCCGTAGAATTTTCTATTAAAAAAAATCACCACGAACAAAATAGCTGTCCACCAACCAAATAGAATGCAATAATTTGCATAAACGTTTTGCGTTTAGCGATCATCTGTATAAAATGACTGACTGGGAGCATTCTCATCATTCTGAGCGCAGTTGCCTCTTGATGGCTTTAACTATGCAGGACCGCGCTTTGTTAGTGAAGCTCTACTATCAGCGTGATGAAAATGCCAATGTTACTCTTCGAGAATTTCGGCGAGTGAAGCAGTTGAGAAAAGGCCCGCTGACCATAACAAATTTAAGAAACATGATTAAGCGGTTTAAAATGACTGGATTTCTAGCCCAGCAACCAGGCTAGGGGCGCCAAACGGTTAATCAGCTACAAGTTGACGAAGTTGCAAATCCTATTAAAGAACAATGCTTTGATGCTATCAAAGAAACATTTCTGATATCGCAAGTTTAAAAGATATGATAATTTTAAAAATTAGAGAAATCCATTCTGATATGTTACGAGCTGCCGTAGAAAATGTTCTGCATGGTATGCAGTTCTTACACCTTTACAACTGCAATCATATCGAACCACATTTGTGCCAAAAAAAGTCATTTTTGCAAATAATATGGATGCATATTTTGTTACTAGCAATTAATTCTTCGATAATCATAATAATACACTTTAACAGCGCCAAATTTACCCCTGGTGGTAATTTTTCAAACTAATTTTTTTTATTCCAGAAATCAAAATCCCATGGTCTAATATGCATGCTCACGAAGTTTGGCAATGTTTCGCCCAGTAGTTCGCGAGCTAGAGGGCTCCAAACACCTCCTGTTAATTTATAACCACCCTGTATATTAGTAATCGGGTTCAACCGTAAAGGCCCGGTTTCCTAGAATCGTCGCTGACGCCGGGCGCGACGCACGCTGGAGTCAGAACCAGTTTGATTGGAGCGTGGCATGAAGCGACGTCACTCTGCGGCTCAGGCGCATGCGCAGAAGGCGGCGGCGTCTGTCGCCTCGCCAGAGATCGACGATTTCACTCCTAGGAAACCGGGCCGTAATCTGTTGGTATTTGACCAAGATTTAAAGGCGGTTGACGTAATTAATCTCAGTGCTGTGGATCTGTTAATGATCTAATTTTTAATTAGCTCCATGTTGAAAGAAGTAGTCAGGCTACTATCGTTTTGCTAATTCAATAGTATTGCTGTTACTATTCCCTAGTTTTTCAAAGTAATGTTTAGAGTAAGGCATTTTTATTAATCATCTTAATGTGTATGTAAAAATTCTTATACGGCACAAAAATACAATTTGTAAGCAGTCATCTCTAAGGTATGCAATGAATACTTTGCTTGAATTTAGAATTCCTTGGTTTATTTTTATTGCATTTTTCACTTTTCTGAGAAATTGAGCAATTAAGTGCTGCTATGTCTGAACTAGCTTTTTCGAAATGCATTACATGAGCTGAATGTACTTTAATTATTTTATAAAAAATAATCTTTTTGAAACTACGTGCTTATTTTCTGTAAAATACCGTTGACTTTGCTTACGATATATTTTTTCAAAAACAGTATTACTCAATTAAAATTCAGTAGCATAAAATGCTTTATACCAAATTCAAATCTTTGTGACTACACTCTTATATGCTACTTATGAGAGACAATTTGGTATTTGAAATATGTTATAAAAACATCAATCCTTGCTATAATATATTTTATTCGATAAAACAGCATTTTGATTTAAACTGATTTTATCATCAGTGTTCGCGCTGACCTATTTGCTACCTGGGTCCCATGGACCCATTAATGAAAAAAAAGTGAGTCCTTTGATGAGAAAATTGAGTCCCAAAATATTTGAATAAAATAACATTATTATTAAAATACAAATGTTGTAAATGTATTGCATATATATTTCCCCGGGAAAAAAATTATTAATTGTGTGCACACTTTTGAATGGAAAACAAGTGAACTTGGTGAATGAGTAAATTATACTAATAAAGGAGTTTTTCCTCTAGTTACTTCCTTTTACGTAGTAAAGGAAGTATTGTGATCGCGAAAAAAAAATCACTCAAATTTGAGTCTAAATTTTGATTTTGCTCACCCCCGAATGAAAATTCCTTAGTTTTTTTGACCTGTCAGCACGTGCATATGTACCTACCAACATATAAGCAGCCGAAAAAAATTTTTCAACCACCCCCGAGTTAATTACGACGAGTTTTCGTGTGACGTCTGTATGTACGTGTGTGCGTATGTGGGTCGCATAACTCAAAAACTATATGCCGTAGAAGCTTCTAGCTTGGTATGTAGGCTCTGAGGATGGTCTAGTTGTGCACCTCCCCTTGTGGTTGCATTTGAATGTTCCCAAGGGGGTGTTTTACCCCTTTTTTGGGGAAAATCAGTGTTTCAATGCAGAGGGAAAGATATGCATTGGCGCGACCACTTTCCGTTATGTCGCCAAGCTTTTGGTCGCCAAGTGTTTGACGCCAACTTGGCGACATATCGCCAAGTTGGCGACAAATTTGGCGAATTCTTTTTTTTTTTTTTTTTTTTTTTTGAATTTGGGTTCAATTTGGCGCAATTGGCGATATTTTGCGAAAAATTCACTGAATGATGTTAAAATCGGCGATGATTTAGAATGAATCATTGTAAATACATTCGTTTGCAATGTTTAGTGGCAAAATAGGTGTAATTTCAGTAATATGTTATACTCAATATGCTAAGTATTAAATGCTCTGTAAAGATAATTAACTAAAAGAAATAGTGTGAATAATAGATTTTTTTTATTATCAATGTAATTAATGTATTACAGACAAAATATCTTTTGCTGAATAGATTTTAGAGCCCTCGCAAAGTTTCTCGTAAAGTATGTTCATTTACTCAAAAATATTTTTTTTCCAGTGCCACTTCCGAAGTTTTCTTGAAAGAGGATGTTTAATGATATTTACGGCAGGGATGCACAACCTTTTTGAAACAGCAGGCTACAAAAGATTGATTATATTGAGGGTCACTTCAGAAGGGGTGGAGGACACAGCCTATTATGCACTCCATTTGGAGATAATATGTAGAAAATAGTACAATATGTTGCTTATTTCTACACTCTTTGCAAAAAATAAATAACTAAAACTTACTAAAAAATAAATAAAATTTAAAATTGGCAGGTATAATTTAACTATCATTATTTTTTTTGTAACTAGACACAGCTAACTAATATTAGTAAAAACATTTGTTTAAAATTGATCTGAAAATGCACAATAATCCATTGATTTCATGTACTAAATTGACAACTTTTCGCAAAATTTGATGCATAAATCAATGATGCTACAAGGAGATAACTTAGATTTTCACCTTTAATTTTTTTTAACATGGGTTTAATATTAGACGTATTAAGACACAAAATAAAAAGGTTTTTATTTGAATTCCTGGTATTGGACATGTTTGAATTCATGACATCAATGTATTCCTAGATGTGTACTGTCAAACACAATGGCACAAGAAGCTGTAATCAAAGAAGCAAGTTTTTCTGGCAATAAATAAAAACAAGGATAAATCCATGATTATAATCTTCTGTTATTTCCTAAGACTTATAATCAGCATTTGATTTTTTGTGTAAAGGTTTAAAAAAAACTCTTTGTGGTTGGGAAAGCACAATTATGTCTTAAGAATATTTTTAATTATGTTGATTAGTTTATTGAAAAAATCTGTAAACAAATCAGAAAGATAAAGTAAAACATGCTTAGCAAAATGAAACTAAATGTTCCGCGGAGGAAAATCATAGTTAAATTTCCAGCAGAAAATATGTTTCAATTGCCGTTTTTTTTCGGGGGGGGGGGGGATACGACAAGGGGAAAAATACCATTGTATTTTAGCTCTGTAGGCTTTGCACTGGGGACTATTTAGGAAATAATCAGAAAAATAACTAACCAGAAACGGATGCTAAAAGATAGCTGCTCAATCAGTAAAAATGTGCCAAAATTCACTAAGCCTATTTTCCACGTGCTAACGAAAAACGGACAAAAAAGATCTAAAATACTATGAAAATTTCGTACCTGTATGATGTTTACTATTCAATTCCAAGAAAAGAATGGGAGGACAATGGGTCAACATGTGCAATGTCATGAGGCTTTTAAGAATAGAGCGGAGGGTGGGGGTGATTGACATGTCCAAGTCACAGCTGTATCCGAACCCGTTCTTAGAACTAGGATTGCCTGGCCAACACAATAGGGGGTCATTGAGTTAGCTGATAAGGATGGGTTTCTTTTATTCTTTCCCCTCCTTTCATGATTGTAAAAGTTCAACTATATACAGCATGAAATCAGCACTAGTTTTCTGGAGTTCTTCGATTCACACGGGTCCGAAATTACTTTTTGATCGGATTTTTTTTCTCCTGGCATAAACTATTATTTTTGGGTCCCAGGGACCCGAAACGACGTGAATGTTGCGTCCGTTCTAGAAGAATTTGCGTAAAAAACCCGCTATAGCGGGTAAACGCGAACCCTGATCATGATATTAATAACATAGTTGATGGAAATAGTTGATACTTATTCATGATGAGCTCTAAAAATATATTTCTGCACGAAGTTAACTTGTATGTTGTACAGTTTTTCCACTTTGAAATAATCAAGTAAGTTGCCATGGATTTTGTAAATTCGAATGAGTCGTGAAACAATTCTTACAAATTTAACGAAAACATCTTGTAAAAGTTTATACTGTGTGAGTTTCACACTTTTTTTTTTTTTTTTTGAAAATTTGATGAATTGTTAGAAGATTGAAACATACAAATTTGAATCCAAATTTTCGTTCTGGACGGGGTGAATTTTTTGAATTATTTGGAGCCTGGAATGTATGTACATTTTAATATTTGCAGAGTGAATCATAGCAGCTTAGGGTGCAGAAAAGTTTTGATGAAATCGAATGTATCATTATTTCTCAGAAAGAGCTAGAGATTTATTTCATACTATTTTCTTTTATTGAAAATCGTCTCATAGACCCCCCCCCAAAAAAAACCCCTCTAATTATTCAAATTGAAGGGTAATTTCGAAAAGAGGTAAACTACTTGCCAACCACACCACTATTCCGGGGGAAAATGCACATGTTAAAAAAAAAAAAAAAAAAAAAAATACAGAAAGATAACTCGAAAATAATTTCAAATCCTTCTGGTCTAGCGATTCACCGTAAAGATAATGAAAAATCATTTCGAAACTTATATTATATACGGACTGAAAACAATAGAATAATTTCCCCAAATGTCTTTCTCCACGACTGTTGTAAAAGTACTATATTAAACTGCCCAGCTTGCAAGCTTTTGAAAATAAGTCACCGAACAAGAGAAGAAAGAAGATACAACATCCTTTTTTCTATTTTTTTGCATTCGTCATAATGTATTTCTTTTTAATCATTATAACGAATATTGATTGATGACACTTATGGACATTTATGTTTGCTTGCTGAATTTCATTTTCGAAAAACTTCTTTTCCAAATGGACATACGTTTATTTTTACCCCATGGCATGCATACATTTCATGCGAGTAAAAAGTAAAGATAAAGAAGAAGTGTAACCAAAAATGGAAGCAAGTTCTTTCTTTCCATCGCGTAAAGTGTTATCTAACGTAATGAAAGAAAACGGCTTTTTCCCGGGCATTGATTTCGTTTTGCTTGCTGCAAATGAATTCTTCTCGTGCATGCTCTTTAGTTCACGCGAAAGTAGATAGTGTGTTTTACGTTCTTCTGGAAAATGGCCGTCGAAAGAAATGTTTTCCAAAAATTAAAATGAGTAGAGAACGAACCCTCTTGTGCGATGTGCTTTTATTTCGAAAATAGTTCTTTGCTAAAATGCTGCTTAAGTTTCAGATTTTTGCTTTTTAGTATTTTTCCCCCCGTGAAATAGGATCGATGAGAAGTTTCATTCTTGTCTTTTGTCTTATTTTCTTATTCTTGATGAACTGCAATTTATTGATATGTAAGTTTTTTGGTCGTAACTGCGTCGCTGTTATGTTCTTTTTTTGTTTATAGAATCGTTGTTTTTTTTTCCTCATTCACTGTATGACTTATTTTTAAAAAAAGTGTTTCAGAGTTATTTTTGAAATAATGACAAAATTATTTTTATTATTCCTGACAATTTAAGCTGCTGCTTTTCTATATTTATACGCACAACCACTTCTTTATTATATATATTGCACACCGAGAATGAAAGAGGCACTTTTTGAATTGGATTAGCATTAAAGATTTTGGCTACAACAAGAGGATAGCTGCCTTCAGCTCGATTATTGCCTATTCCTGACTGAGGCGTCTAAAATAAGGACGAAACTGCGGTCTCAAGATGTCATGATCGAGCTGCGGGTGTATTTGCTTCAGTAAAGATGTGCCCATTTTATTCTCAGTGCGCGATATGTCCTTGCGACTTTCGTAAGTAATGAGATGAAAATACGTAGGAATGAAAATAATTTTTAATTCCATTAAAAAGGGCCAAATTGCGGGACGATGGAGTCAAATTAAAAAAAAAAAAAGTAGGAGCATAAGCTGGAGGAAATATGTGTCAATCGGTGTCGGTCTTAGTCCCCCAATAATTTTAGAGGCACTTTCCAAATTTCATTTTTTTATACCAAAAGTATCTTGTTCAAGCGTCCTTCACCAGGATATTTCAGGTGTACGCTTAAAATTTTACATGTAATTGAGTAAAATATATTTTTTAGTATTTGTTGAAAATAATTACATGTCGGTTTAATTTGATTTTCTTTCAAATTTTTACTGCATTTTGTAATTTGACATCGAAATTTTAGAGATTAATTTGTATGATTAATTAAAAACTGCTTTTTGTTATCTTAAACAACTGTTTCATGATAGAATATGATGAAATTCAATTTTGAACAGTCTAGTAATAAAAATTAATGTATAAATTAATTAAAAGTGTCATTTAAGTAGTTAAAGTAATCAGGGAATTACTCTAGGGAAATTAAGTTCAGATTTTGAATGTCACCTTTTTAAATGCATTCATTCCCAAGTGTAAAGTATAGAGCAAGTATGAAATTAAATTTTCATTTCGAAGTTTTGTTTTGAAGTTCTTGATGAATGTATTTTTCTCTCTTGAAAAAGAGAGAGAGAGAGTAAAAAAAATATATTTTTATTTATTTTATTTTTCAATTGTATTTTGAATTTAATACGTAAGCTTTCCTGAAAGTACAGCAGTGCGACTTATATTTTCTTAATTGATGACAAATATTTCAAATTATTCACCTGTTTTATTTTTGTATAGTAATTTTTGAAATATTGTTTTTTTTTGTGGTTTTTTTCTCATATATTTGCTAAACTGGTAGGTGCAGTCAGTTTTCTATTGTTTTTTTTTAGTTGAATTAAATGCATCTTATAGCTAAGCTATCATGAGTTGGTTAAAGAGCAAAAATTTTGCAAAAATTATTGCAAAATATTTGCTTACCCACATATTTGGTTTAAGGGAATCTTTCAAAAAATAAAAAAGAGTGAAGGAAAGAAAGAAAAAGCAACCTTTGATACTTTTGTCATTTAGATTAGTAGGACATGTTTGGCGAAAGTAACATAGGAACTAATTATTATGGTCACGCGATAGAGTCAAAACTGAATGAAAATCGATGGTTAGTTATGATTTTCGACTGAGAAAATATTATCTTGGCTTTGATTGGATACGTACCTAACAGCTGCTAATACGATTCATCGCTGAGAAGTTAACTTTTATACTATTTTATTTACAAGTGTTGCTTTTGAGAGTTGGAATATTTCGAGTTTGATTGTATCAAAAAGAAAAGGTTCTTCAAAACGAAAAAAAACATGCCTTTATAACTGCTGATTAAAAAAAAATATTTCAATTCTTTTATTTTATTCATTTATGTATATTTTCGATTGTATATTGTAAAATTAGGAAATCTAGTAAATTTTAGCAGAAATATTGTAACACGTATCACCTTCATCAAGGAACCTAATTAAGAACTTCGCGGAGATTGAGAAAATAAATTATATGAATGTTGGATACTTTTTGTTTCAAAGTCTGCTCATTACATGTTTCATTTCCAATATGGATAATTACGTATGTATAAAAAGTATAAAACCATTAGTTTTACACATTACTCAATAAATTAGGTCACAATTAGTCGATCCCTATATAAGTAATCAATAATTTCTAAGTTTAAATTCAATGCCACTCATGTTGTTGATTTTCTTTTATGCCATTGATGTTTGCGCTCAAAAGTCTCTCTCGCTGTAACTTTTTTGGCAGATAATAAAAGTTTTCTTTGAATAATAATTGTTGGTTTACTTTACACTTGCACTTAAATTATAAATAAACTTTTTGTTTTAAGACTTTTTTTTGTCATTAAACATACCGGTACTTCCATTTTTGAGTTGTTCATACTATATTGAAGATATTATTAACATTTTGTAAACATGAACGTAAATGTCGACACATTTAACAAATTATCATGGTACTGCGAAATTTGGTGTACGATTTACTGCCAGCTTTTGGCAGTTTCATGAATGATTTGATTTTTAATTGTTGTCTAAATAACAATAATAATAATAGTGATAATGAAAATAAGTAACAATAAACTATATTGAACATAGTAGGAAAACATGATTTTTTAATGTAGGGACCATGGGTCTGTTTTTTTTTTCTTTTTTTTTTTAATTGGTCTAACTTTTCTTTTAAATTGTGAATCGTCATTGATTGCAAAATGTATTCCTTTAAAGTTGAATTTAATGATCAATTTCGGAGAATGCAAGTCACCGAATCTAATATGTAGTGAATTATTTTTCGAAATGAAAATGAAATTCTCAAATTGGGACTAACTTTATAAATATGGAACAAACCCTGACATCAAAATCATCTACTGCCTTGTAGAGAATCTATATTTTCTCCATTCCTTTCGTTATAGATTTTAAAATTTTGTATTTTCTTAGTTCTTTGTAGGCAATCTGTTATTTTTTTACGTTTCAGATATTACGGATGTGAACTTTTCGTATATTTTTTTGAGTTTTGAGGGCTCGCCGTTATATTTTACAATTCATACCAGTGTTACGTGCATGTAGTTTTTTTTTATTTTCTTTGGTTTTTAAAAGCAATCTATTCGATTTTCCGGCTCTATCTGTACACAGATAAACTTTTAATCTTTTCCTTCGTTCGTTCTTTCCTTTTTTAGTGTCCTTAATTTTCCTTTGAACTTGCGAAAATCGAAACCTAAGTACTAATGGTATGTATTTTTGGTTTCTTTAACAGTTTAGCTGTTGGGTGGATGCAGTGATATATGTGTTCAGCCTCGAAAATGAAGCGTCCTTTAATGCCATCTACAATTATTACACGAAGATGTCGCATTATCGAAGTCCCGGCGAGGTGCCTTTAATCTTGGTTGGAACTCAAGGTAAATAGTGTTATCACTTTCTTTTGTGAAGAGTTCAAATTATTTTAATTTTGTGATCGATAGTATTTTTAATTATGTGTTGTGGACTTTTGTCTTCCTATAAAATTATGGTTCCATTCAGTGCTATGTTTCACATAGACTACCGAAGATTCTGGTGGAATTAAAGCTGTATTCCATCCAACTCACGATTATTGGCATATGCCTTCAGACAAATATGTTTAAAAATTGATTAAAAACAAAAGAAGCCAAAGTTGTTTTAATCAAACATTGTTAAAACAAGTTTTTTTCGTGATGCATCAATGTTTACTATTTTGCGAGTGGCATGCATATAAAATGGGTGATTTTCATTATTTGTCGAATGCCTACCATAGTGAGACGGACTATGTCTATTTACAAACGCGGCTGCTTAGCTACGCATCCCGGAAGAGAAAACGAACATGTACTGATACCGATGAGTAGCTGTGAGTCAATACAACTCTCAACACTAGATGCACATTGTTTTAAAGCTGAATTAAACATTTTGTCAGCATTCGTTCTTTTCCCTAATGTATCCATGTACAACTTCACGTGTAATTACATCATTTTTTTTAAAATCTAACTTCAAATTTGTTGTAAAATGATCGTTAATCGGTATAAAAAGAGGTTTCAGTAAAGTTTTCAAGAGACATCATGAAGTAAATGGTTTTAATAACCATATTCTGGTCATTTTAAAAACTAAACTATTTGTGACGATTAGGTATCTCAGAGAGAATATTCTGCGTGTTTCAAAAAAAAAAAAAAAAAAAAAACTGAGCAGATAATGTCTTAAAAATTACCCCCCTCATAGCTTGACTAAGGCAACATTTAAAACCGAGGCTATTCCAGACTGACGTTCCCAAACAAGAGTAAAACTCAAATCTGTGGATGCCATAACGAATGTTTTGGCCGTGGCTTGGTAGGTGTCATCAATATTTTCAGATGACACTGTGACAAAAATTAGCTAACCGAAAGTTTTGTAATCTTGCATTTTCCCTCCAGCAGATCTGCAAAATCGAAGTAAGTGGTTTCTGTGCTATTTCAATACAAATATTTGGTTGCGAATGCAAGGGCGTAGCTAGGGGGGTGCAGGGGGGTGCAGCTGCACCCCCTAGATCAGAGCCAATGGGAGGTCACTGTGACCTCCCATTTTATTTATTTTTTTGACAAACGATTTTGTCCCCTTTCATGCTTTTCATTGTAACATGCTGGTCACCAGCATGTTACTACAAAACTACTGTTTTGTTCTTTTAGAAAGATTTTATACCATCCATTGGTTTAAGGTGTGCATGACTGAATAAAGTATAGTTTCTTTGAGTTCATAATTTGTTTCTTTTTTGTACAAATAGAATTTCAAGCACTTTTTTTTCTTTGTTTTTATTGAAAAATTTGGCTTTTATGCTAATTTTTGGGAACTTTATATAAACTGCGTTATTATATCTAGTATTGATTACTTTTCAGAAAATGATAGTAAGCTTGCCTGCTTTTGAGGGGAAAATTTTTAATTTACCGAATGATTAAAAAAATAAAGAAATGAAATACAAGAATGCATACTTATCTATGTCTACCAAAAGAGACGTGAGGCATCACGAAAATAAATACATTAATTAATTAAAGAAAAAAAATAAAAATAATAAATAAAATAAAGAAGTTCAGCCTTGCAATACTGTCTCACTGTTTTCAAATTTCATCAGCCAATTTGTATCGGATAAGAACTTTTTGGGAGGTCACAGTGACCTCTTATTGGGGTGCCACTGCTTGCACGCCCCTAACGTGAGTCCTGGCTACGCCCTTGTGTGAATGGAATCAGTATTTCATTTTCTAGCAAATAGCCATGAAGTCGAATTTTTCTACCAGACTTACTCCCAGGGAGATCTCAGATGCAATTCACAGAATTTTCTCTCTCAATTCATCCAAGAAAAAAGGAAGCATTTATAGTTAAAAGATTGAAATTTTGTTTCCAACTGTTCCGATTTATCCTACTTATTTTTCACTATGAGCACTGGTCCTTAATTTACTTAAGTTTTTTTTTTCCCCACTCACTAAAAATCGAATTAGTGAAAAATCTAAGTTTTGTATCATGAATTGCAAAATGTGTCGTAGACTTGCTTCGGGTTGCAAGAACACCTTTATTGATGCAATTATTTGCCGAAAAAAAGCAGCAGTTAGAATGAAGTTTTATTGGGATGGTTGCGACAGGCAACTTCGCTGTTTTGCGTAGGTACTAATGAAGGCATTTCACCATAACTTTGAAATAGCAATTTTCTGTAATTTTTTGACTGTTTATGTTTCACCTAAGTTCGTCATTCATATCATTATTCAAATTTTATTGCAAAGAAGTGCTTATCATGCTATGGTAGTCAAAAAATTACCCTTCTAATTTTAGTCAATTTGTATGTTCAAACTAAAACCGATATTCTGCATATTTTTCTGCTGTCTTAAGTTCGTGTTACACTATATTTTTGTTTTTTAATGTATGACAGGGAAAAATTTAAATCTTTTAATGTAAAAACATGTCGTTGCAGTAAATAGTCGTTTTTACATGTAAGCAAAACATATTGCGTGTTTACTTAGCCGTCTTAAAATAAGAATTTATGCATTTGTTTTTATTGATCCAGCACCCCTAACCAGTCAAGTTAACTACCCATTTTAAGCGTTGACTTCTCAGATGAGATACAATTTGTTTTGTTAAAATATAGTTTATCTTATAAAATGTACAAATGAGCGTCATTCTGATAGCGAGATGTTTAACAAGAAATATGTTATGATATTACAGAAAGTGTTTCTCTATGTGTGTTGTTTTATTGGAATTAATTTATTATACAGTCAAACCCCGCTATAACGAACCCTCAACGGACCGACTTGAGTGATCGTTATAACCGAGGGTTCGCTATATCCGAATTTCCGAAAAATAGTTGGAATTCGGTAATATGCTATAATAATGAACATCATAATTGCATATGTCTTCATTTTGTAAATGTTTTCATTCACAAAAAAAAACTGTCCACAGTTTCTCTTTATTTACTTTTTGCAATTTCTTACAACCGTTTGTTTTTTCATTAGCAGAAACGCTGGTGAGAATAGATTTTGAGAGGGAAAATTTCTTGCAAAGTGAGAATTGGGTTTCACCACTTTTTTAGGATCGTTATAGCCGATTTTTTAGGCTTTGTGGATCGTTATAAGCGTACAAAGCTACATTACTGACACAGAGTTTTAGATCGGACCAATGAAAAGGTTCGCTATAACCGGGGGTTCGCTATATCCCGGGTTCGCTATAGAGGGGTTCGACTGTATAAACATTCTTACCACATTTAAAGGTGTAGCCTTTTTTATTAGTCACTAAAACTGGCACACGTATTCTTCTTCCATTTTGCGTTAACATTTATTTGAGCTTGAGTACTGAAATTGCCTTTGGGGATAAACTAGTGTTTACTTAGTAGGTTCTTAACTATTAAAATTTGCTGTCACTATCCAGTTCCGCCTATTTAAGCAATATTTATTGTGGTTAGAAAATATTTTACTGGAAGTGTTAGGAAATATTTCTGTTTTTCACGTTATTATCGTAAAGTTGGGTTTAGGACCTAAAACTTTGAATTTCAAAAAATATTGTAAGTTCGTCTCCCCTAATGGGGGAAAAACTCTTTGTTTCAATGCTGGCTTCGGCGACTAAAAAGTGACTTAAGAAACTATTTTGGACAAAAAGTGACTATTTTAGCCAAAATGTAGGCAAAAACGTCTTCTAAACTAAAAGGAGTAAAAACTTCTTTTTTTTTTTTTTTTTTTTTGAGGAAAAAAAGTCGAAAATTCACGTAAATGTCGTAAGAATACTTTCCGGAAGATTTATTCAAGTACTACTGGGTTATTATGAAAACGCTGTTTTATTATTTTTTGGGAAACTATTAGAAACTTTTGTCTGCATCTGGCTACTATTTTAGACCATTTTTCATAAAAGAGGCTATACAATTATTTTTAGTATCGTAACTTAGTACCATACCTGTCTTATTCGAATACTAATATTTACATTTAACATACCTAAGATAATTTATCAGGAACGATGTGCAGGTTTGAGTTTCTTTTATTAGATTTTGTTTTGGGGCCGTCTTCACATTAAAATGAGCTCTACTTTAAAAGTTTCAAATTTCAACTTCCTTTTAGTATGGCAGATTTATTACCAGCATTAAAATTAAACCCATTTTACCAATTTTTATCAATTTAGTTAAGCCATTTTTCAACAGTCAACAAAATAAATAAAATCCACTTCTTGATATTTAAATGTTATTTATTCACAGTTTAGTTATTAATAATTATTATGTTGCTCATTATATCTTAACTACAAATGTCATAGCGCTATTTATGTAAAAGCTAATCTAACAACAAAAACGTTTTAAACGTGGAAGTGTTAATTTACTTTTTGTTATACACTGTGAAATTAATAAAATATTTGATTTAAAGCAATATGTTTGGATGAAAATTAAACAGGAGTCCATATTATTATGAATTTGTTACATTAATTTATCAAATTGCAAGAATGGCATCGTTTCTTCCTCAATTAACAGTAGTGGTTTAAAATGTCATGTAGTTAATAGATTCGAGGATATAGACTGCATTTTCGAATGACATTATGTATGCAATGCAAATCAACGTAACAAGAGTGCATTTTTTCCTGCTATTTGCAGAATTGTTTACTAAGAAAAAGCAATGAACGTATTTATGAAAGATTTCTGAGTTTAATCATCACAATAGCGGCAGAAGGTCTTCATGTAAGCTCTAGAGGGCAGAATTATTTCGCGATTCACTCAAGAATTCTTTTCATCGCTTACGGGGACAAGAATAGCCATCACTCATCACTCCTTTCAGATGTGATAAAAACCTGTCATAAATCATTGCTTGGGGCGTTTATTCATTTCAAAAGATTGACTTAACATGCCTTGAAAGAGATATATTTTTCAGTTGAATTAGTTTTGCACAATGTGAAATGCGGTCTCAATTTCATGTACAATTCGTGATCTTGTATGAAAAATATCTATTCTAACCGAAATGTGGTTTGAGTTATTGATTTATTGTGAGTTTTTTTTTTTTTCAACTTTGTTGACTTTTTTGAAATAGCAAGATACTTTGTGTCGCTCATTTGTTGCAAGAAAAATCGGCGCGCGTGTGTGTGTGCAACACTGGTTTTCCAAAAACAAAAAGACGAAAAATCAGCATACCAACAAAGAGAAAAGGCAGAGCAGGGGAAAAGACCAGTCAGGTATTGATAAGGATCAGGTTCATTAGCACGTGCGAACACATGGAGTTGACATGATGAGGGAGTTTCGGAGGGTGGTAAATAACTTTGGCGGTGTGAGCTCAGCATCTTTGGGTAAGCAGGCGCTTAATGTATCAGTTTACAACGACGATATTCTGCCTCAGGGTCAAATGTCAATGTATTTCTTAGACTTTTGGACGATTTTAACTAAGATTGAATCAATGGAAAGATTAAGGATTGTTGAAGTGTCACAAGTGTGGCTGCGGAGCTCGGCATTGATCATAGCATCGTTTCTTGACTTTGGAGAACAGTAAGAATAGCGGTCTGCTGGTTCGCAGTGGTTGTCCACAAACAACCACAGCAGCAGACGGCCAGTATATTTGCCCTTCAGGCAAAAAGGAACTGGCGGCAGATAAAGCAGGCAAAGTAAAACACATACAACGGACTATTGAGCAACTGATATTGCTTCTTACTGCGACCAGGAGGCAACACAGTGGCGGTCTATTTGTTCGATGGCCCGTATGCTGTACGATGTCTACCTTTATCGTCTGCTCATCGAAGAAGGTTTTTTATGTGGTACCGGAAATTCCTGAATTGGACACATAATCCATAGGTCTGGTAATCTTTCTGGATGAGGGTAAATTTAGTTTAGACGGCTATTCTGAGCTTATATAAATCTGGAGAGATTAGGGAACACTTAATAACACCACCAATCGCTATCAAAAATTGCCGGATTAAAGGAGTTCTCCCTTTAAGAGGTATCATGATTGGTAGTTTTACAGCCCGTCACATCTTTGTTGGAGATTAAATCAGTGTGGCTCACTATTATAACGAGGTCCTCTATTCTTACATGCGTCTTTTAAGAAGTGCTATGGGTCTTCAGCTCCTTTTCAAGGACGACTAAAACCCACAATATCTCACGGTTACTGTTGAAAAGATGTCGGAGAGTGAGAACTCTAACGGAACGCTGGAATTTTTTAGGGAGATACTTGGAAGCGGGTAATTTACTGCCAGTAACGATTCTAGAGCTACAATTGGCTCTACATGAGGAATGGTCAGTAATGCCTTACTAACTCATTTACAACTTATATTCAACATCAGCAGACTATATAAAACCTGAACGACAGTCAGAGGAGTTTATATTTTCGACTAAAGGCTGGGTGTTTCTTGCTGAATACCTGCCACATCCCAAGCAGCACAAAGGCGTTCAAAAAACGTTCTGCAACACGTACAGAGCGCACCAGCCGGCACGTTCAAAACACGTTCTCGCAGCACGTGTTGTCAACGTCCATGTGTCTCATCGATCGATGGTAATATCACACGTCGAAATCTGGTGTTGACCACCTTTTTTTGTCCCAGTTTTGAACGTGGAATGATAGGTTATATTTAGGTTCTGGAAATACGTTTGTTTTCAGTGCTCCCCAGCTAAAAAAGTATACTACGTATACCCCAGTATCCGGGGCCGTGACGTGTTTTAACCGTGACGTCATTTTTGATCCGCCATTTTTGATCCATGATCGTCGCCATCTTGGTTTTAATTATTTATTTACTTAATTAAGTTATTTAATTTAATTATTGATTGCTTAATTACTTTGAATTTAATATATTCATTCCGCGGGATTCGAACGCGGGTCCCTTGCGACTCCAGCAGGACACACTAACCACTAGACGCTACTTGATCTTATCGAGGGAGAAAAATACTTTAAAAGGAAATTTTTTTGCAGGAGGCGCCATCTATGAAAGACTAAGGGCGTAAATCATATCATTTTATTAGTATGAATATAATGTTTTTTTACTGAAATGCATGCAAATCTCATTAGGATCTTGGGAGAAAGAGTTGTTTAGGATAAAAATTCTGCAGATATGATTCCTCCCCCCTTTCTAAAAATCAGCAATTCACGACCTCCATTCTGAGAAATTAAGCACCTCCTTAAGCACTGAAATGACACCGTGATAATTTGCACGTCAAATATCCCGTTCCTTAAGCACTGAAATGACACCGTCAAGGGCGTAGCCAGGACTCACGTGAGGGGGGTGCAAGCAGTGGCACTCCAATAGGAGGTCACTGTGACCTCCCAAAATGTTCTTATCCGATACAAATTGGCTGATGAAATTTGAAAACAGTGAGACAGTATTGCAAGGCTGATTTTCTTTATTTTATTTTTTCTTATTTTTTTTTCCTTTAATTTATTTATTTTCGTGATGCCTCACGTCTCTTTTGGTAGACATAGATAAGTATGCATTCTTGTATTTTATTTATTTAATTTTTAATCATTCAGTAAAGTTCTGAGTTTCATTCGGTAAATTAAAAATTTTCTCCTCAAAAACAGGCAAGCTTACTCTCATTTTCTGAAAAGTATTCAATACTAGATATAATAACGCAGTTTATATAAAGTTCCCAAAAATTAGCATAAAAGTCAAATAAATAAAATGGGAGGTCACAGTGACCTCCCATTGGCTCTGATCTAGGGGGGTGCGGCTGCACCCCCCTAGCTACGCCCTTGGACACCGTGATAATATTACTGTTTTTGCACGTCAAATATCACGTTCCTTAAGCATTGAAATGACACCGTGATAATATTACTGTTTTTGCACGTCGAATATAACGTTCAAGGGACACTTAGCACCGTTATTTGACCAATAACACCATTTTTGCACCAAATTTGAACGTTCTGGTTCTGCTGGGGATGAATGTTTCGAACTTCTGTCGCATTGCGTTTTATGCTTTTTTTTTTAATGAAGTTTAATTTTGCACTTCTGATTTTTTTTTTGGAAAGTGTTCCTTACATTACCCATGTTCTGATGTCTTGGGGATCTCATGATATTATATGCATTGATTAAGAAAATTTTTGTTCAACGTTATACTGAGGTGCTGTTCATTTTGCGTTTATTTGCTCTGCTTTGTATGTAAGGAAAAGAGTAGAACTTTTGCACACATACAATAGTTGACATTGTCCTCATTAATTTTCCCGTTTGACACGCATATTATCTTAAAAGTGCTGCATATCGTATAACTGTCTTAATATAAGACTACTAATAGAATACAGACTACTCAGTAATTCTCTTTTTTTTATTAAGTTTCTCCTCTAAAAAATATCTATATCTATTGACTACAGTGCTAAGTAAACAGGCCAGTGCTCTCGAAATATTATTCAGCATTGCTGTGGGAAAATGTGTGCTTGTTCGTTTGGATTTATGAACTGTCAAAGCATATTACTTATTATTATAGTATTCTGTTCAAAAAATTTTTTTCAAACTGTTGTTCACCATTGTATTTTAGTTTTTTTTTTTATTCAAATACATGATCAGAGCAACTGGCGATTTTCTTACGCTACTTGAAATGTCTGAGTACCTTTCGTACCTGCACTTAGACACTGTCCAGACAGCTGCGTGTTATTGCCCTATTTACTTAAACCTCGTACTCAGTAATAACGAAACATGTATTTGAATTACAGTGTCGACGCTTACCCAGCTACCCTAGAAAAAACTGTGTGGCTATATTTCACATTCCCCAATCATAATTTATTAAATACGAAACCATTGCTTTGGTCTTAAAATAGATTTTCCGTAATAAATGTAAGAAAAGAAATTTCGGCGCCGAACAATCGGGTGACGAAAGAGGGCGCTGTATCGATCGATTCCTGAGCCGCGGGCAGACGACATGGTCGTCATGTTTCGATGAGGGTCCTGCCGCACGGTAAGTCTGTTCCTTCCACCTCTTGCTATTTCTCTAATACAGTATCCAAATAGTACTTCGCAATTTGATTCACAGACTCCGTACTTATTTTGATGGACTATTTATTCCGCTGCTCTCTGTTTAACTCAATCAAAGCACCGACTCTCGGGGAACTTGTGCGTCCTGTGCTTGTTGCGGGGGTTTTTGTTTACGAATTATCCTATTTCTAATTGTAGGAGAATGAAATATATGTTCGTATCTGTTTCGAGCTGTAGATCAGTGGAATCGTGTGTTTCGATTGGTATGCTTTTATAACGGTACAGGTGGGAAAGTAGGTTTTAAAGGGGAGGTGGGGAATTTTTCGGCAGTAATCTTTCAGTTAAAAATAGACAATAGTTCTATTGCAGATAAATACGTCGCTTAGAGCGCAATGTCTAGTGGACATTTGACCTTTTAAGCTTGGGATAGCGTTTGTTTTCTTAATTTTCATTAAAAATATTATCGAATGAAAGTAATCTTAAATATTCTTTATCGCTTGATTTTTAGCAAGTGCGCTGGTAAATTTGTTTCGAAAAACAGCGGGTTTACCTTAACGTCAGGAACTTTGTTAGAGTGTAAACAGAGAACATAAATAATTATTACTTATTTAACGGCATATAAACAATCAATTCCGAAGTAATGAATGTGATAATAAATTATAAGTAGCTTAGTTATAACTTTCTGTTCTGTATTTTAAAGTTCTTTCAATGATAGATTAAAAATATTACTTCAGCTGTAATTTTTGTGTTCTGGGAAGTGTGTCATTTTCATAATACATAACCAAATGTCGTCGCATATGATTTATGTTGTGTGGATTTTTTCTATTTGTACATATATATTTCTTATAATCATTTAACTTTTTATTGAGTTTTGTGGTAGTTGTTTTATACTTATTTATACCGAAGAAAAGCATTTTCTTTCTAAAAATGCCTTGTTTATTTCTTTAAATTATTTTTAATGTGGAAATTCTTTTTATAACGAAGCATTTTGAAACGTGACGACTTTGGCCGTTAATATTACTTGTCATTTCCCTCTTAATCAAAAGTTTTAATGGGTCATTACAAGCGTACGATGTATCATAGGAAAAGTAAATCTGAGGTTCAATTAGTATCCATAAGTTAGCCTTCTTCATAAATGATATGAAATTCACTGGAAAAGGGAATCAACATTTGGAAGACTTTAAGGCCGGAATTCAAGTGAAACACGGACGATCGCAATTCACCAATGCAAACGCAAATTCCCAAATTTGGATTCAAGTGAAACGTTAACAATCGGCACGAGATGCTATTCTATCATAATTCGACTTCCAGTAGCGATTGCAATTACGATCGCCTCGAAGCGATTGCAATGGTGTTTCACTTGAATTCGGCCCTAAGTTTCATTTTTAACTCGATATGTATTATTTCTAAGGATTTAATGTCATTGTGGCCGCTTTTAGAGTTGTAATAACCTATGTATCGATTAAAAAATTTGCGCGTTAAGTAGTCCAAATCACGTGCATAACAAGATATCATTCGTGTTGAACTATCGTTAATCCTCAGCCTAAAGCTGGATAACAAAACGAAACATTCCATGAATATGTAGGTGTCTTGAAGTCTTCAATACAAGAATATACTAAAATATTTTAAGATTTTGACTGGCACACATCCTTACTGTGAAACTGGTATTTGAACCATATTTAGTAGATATATCCAAGGTTCCTATGGAGCTAAATAGAATTTTTTTAATTGAGAAAAACTTGGTGTTAAGAAGTTGGATCTAAATATTCAATAACTTTCCAGCCAGAAGCAAAAGCAGTTGTACCACAAGTTTTATCGGATTTTATATAGTAAAAAAAACTGACCTATTGAAAGATCATGTTAGTTTTTCTATAACTAATCAATTATTTAAAAAATATTTTAAACAAAAAATTTACGCGTTATGATCTTTTTCTTTTTTTTCTAATTCATAAAATGTAACGATTTAAAAATATATTTTACATTCTTAATATTATTTGAAATCGTATTTAAACATGTAGCTCTTAAAACAAATTATCTTGATTAATTCTGTAACAAATTTGTGTAAATGCAAGAATTATTATTGTTGTAACTTATGTTGAATAACAAATAAACGATATAAAGTTTATTATTTTTGTTATTTCTGCTTAGTGAAATAAGTTGATAAAACTCTGCCAAAACTTGTGAGTGTTTCCTTTCAAAACAACTCTTACAAATTTCATTTCGTTGCTTATTACGCAGAATAACAACTTATTCATTTATACGTAACTTATATGAACGTGACACGTTTGGTGCAGTTGCTTGGGGTACTTCGAGAAACTTTTTATTTATTTATGTATTTCAATTCAAAAAAATGATGTCAACAAAGGTGTTGAAATTATTATTTGACAGAGCAATAGTAATATTACATAAAATTTCATTTTCGTCCATTAAATTAGTAACAAACATTAGAAAAATCAAAGTGCGAAATTGGTATTAAACTGCAGTAAACTCCTGATTATCTTCACTTTAGGGTGGCACGGATAAACGAGCACCGCGGATAGTTCGAAAAATAAGTAAAACACGCTACTAGTGTTATGCAATAGCTAAAAAAGGTTAATAACACAACGCATTCATTTAAATTATAGCAAAATATGATAATAATCAATGTGAAAAATATCTTTAAAAGCTAAATACGACCTATAACACATTTACATTTTTATGCATTTAGTAAATCATCACCGTAAGAAAAAGAAAATAAAAGTGTGAAAGACCCGCACTACTAGTGTATGTAATAGCCAAAAAAGGTTATTAACACAACGCATTCATTTAAATTATAGCAAAATATGATAATAATCAATGTGAAAAATATCTTTAAAAGCTAAATACGACCTATAACACATTTACATTTTTATGCATTTAGTAAATCATCACCGTAAGAAAAAGAAAATAAAAGTGTGAAAGACCCGCGCTACTAGTGTATGTAATTAATAGCCAAAAAAGGTGATTAACACAACGCATTCATTTAAATTATAGCAAAATATGATAATAATCAATGTGAAAAATATCTTTAAAAGCTAAATACGACCTATAACACATTTACATTTTTCTGCAATCACTAAATCATCACCGTGAAAAAAAGAAAATAAAAGTGTGAAAGACCCGCACACCTTTAAATCAAAATAGCCAGGTTTAAAAAGGAACTGATGTGAATCAATGATCGTTGGCAAGAAGCAAGCTTTGACATTTTAACAACAAAATGACTTTAAGATTTTTCTACTTTGCTGTCTGATTTGTACAGAAATAAACTTTTCCCAGGTGCTGCATATAGAATTTCACTGTTCTTTTAAAATCCTTGAATTTTATTTTCACCTACTACGGACCCCAAGAAGTACTTGAATTTTACAATAGTTAGAAGTATCATCCAAATTGCCGCGGCCGAAACTTGGCTCGTAATTTTTTTTTTCTGAGTTTCATTTTAAAAAGGGATACAACAATGGATAGCTCTGAAAAAGTTTTAAACCTTCGAATTTGTCTTCCCTCCCGATGCTCCTCTTGCCTTTCTTTTATTCTAAATTGAAAGAGCTGAACCGAACTTGTGTATTAGAAAAGCGTCAAACTTTTGGATCTGTACTTCTGCTTGTGTTACTGGGATGCTTCAATGTTATTCTGGATCCAAATTATGTTATATGTAAAAGATATATATAAATGAAATAAAAAGAAAAGTATTTCACTCGTGAAAATTTTCATTTAACAAATCTTCCCGGATTTGCACTTTTTAAGAGGATGTTCGAGTCCTTTTTTTGAATGTTGATTATAATAGTAAACGAGTTGAAAAATATTATGTACTTGAAATTTTAGGGCTCTTTAAAAACATTTTGGAGAAACCTCATAGAACGTTTAATATATATATATATATATATATATATATAATATATATATATATTATATATATATATATATATAATTATATATATATATATATATATTATATATATATATATATATATATACAGGGTGTCCACTCCAATCGTGGACCAATAGCTAATTTCTAAACCGTTAGAGATAACCATATAGTTTATTTAGGAAAAAATCTCCAAATTACGAAAGGAATTTCTTTTCTATTCAATGTTTTTCAAAAAATCAAATTTTGAAAGAGTTACGAAATTTAAATTTTTATACAGCCCCCCAGTCCTATCAATCATAATTAGTAAAACATTCTTGACACTGTAACGTTTAAAACTAAAAAAAAATCACTCTTCTACCACAAAAATTGACCGAGTTATGACGTTTTGAAAAATCAAGATTTTGCATTATTTCATGACGTCATCGAGCGATCGCTTAAGGGACCGTATGCGAAATCCTTCAAAATCTTGATTTTTCAAAACGTCATAACTCGGTCAATTTTTGTGGTAGAAGAGTGATTTTTTTTTAG
Source organism: Uloborus plumipes (assembly GCA_038373865.1). NCBI lineage: Eukaryota > Metazoa > Arthropoda > Arachnida > Araneae > Uloboridae > Uloborus > Uloborus plumipes. Next base: position 69,200 of record JAXGGA010001631.1, on the reverse strand, counting down.
TTTTAAACGTTACAGTGTCAAGAATGTTTTACTAAATATGATTGATAGGACTGGGGGGCTGTATAAAAATTTAAATTTCGTAACTCTTTCAAAATTTGATTTTATGAAAAACATTGAATAGACCCAAAATTCCTTTCATAATTTGGAGATTTTTTCCTAAATAAACTATATGCTTATCTCTAACGGTTTAGAAATTAGCTATTGGTCCACGATTGGAGTGGACACCCTGTATATATATATATATATATATATTATATATATATATATTTTATATATATATATATTTTATATATTTATTTATTTATTTTATATATATATATAGGGGAGAGTGGTAATGAATGGGCCACTAAATGAATTCAATGAAAACATGTGGATTTAATCTTTTATTTGCTGAATATGACAAAATAAATGTGGCACTTGACATGATGATACAAAATCGTACTGATTTAAAATTATATAAACATAAAAACTGATGCAATTAAAATAAAACTGAAGCATACCAATTGTATCAGAAAAATGACTAAATAATGAGATTGTAAGAAATAAATAACATCAAATATATATAAAAAAATAACAGATAATACATACTATGATTTAACAAAATTTATATATTTCAAAAATAGTATTAAAAATCACTTTCAAAAACTTAATCTTCATTTTCAAACTTGTCAAAATTCAAATTTTTTTTTAAGTTTGCTAGACATCGGGAATAAGAAATATCTAACTTAAGTTACCAAGAAAGAAAATGAAATTGTACTGTGAGGAATATAATATGCAGGAGAGAGGGGGGTCTTTTTCAAGCCACGCACTGCGACCAGAGGTCTATTGTACTATAGGAATATAATATAGATCTGCAAATTATATTTAGAAGTTACTACAAACCTATTTTGACGACAGTAATCTTAATCTATCTATGTCAGTCAGTTGTGTTTCATATTAATGCAAAAATCCAAAGAAAAGGAAGAAAAACAATATTTAGGTGGCCCATTCATTACCATGACATAGTGGCCATTCAGCCCCACCTATACTTTTAGAATACATTTAAGATTTTTGAGTACATTGAATTTAAATAACATCAAAATACATCTTAAAATTAGTTTATAGATATGGAAAGACTAACTTATACATATGTATCCAGTGAAATACTAGGTACAGTTTAGCTAGGAAATGTTTTGCTAAAAAGTGAAAAACTTACTTTTCAGTCAGATTCTTGACCATGCCACTCTAGTTTGAAAATGGCTCAGCGCAAACGAATGAAAATTGGATGAGTTTAGTAAAACAAATAGCTACATCTATTGATGGCATCAAAAAAAAAAAAAAAATCATGCAAATACTTTTTCATATTTTGTTAGTGGCCCATTCATCACCATGGCCCATTCATTACCACTCTCCCCTATATATATATATATATATATATATATCGCACCATTGCTTCAATAGTGTTACAACTCAAAATATGACGATTTTGAGTTATTGGTATCACTGGATTCAGAAAAAAAAGCTCTATCAATCTCAAAAAACCGTTCTAACTTGAGGGAATTCAGTGGCCGCCAGATAGCAGTTGAATCGGTGTAGACGAGGATGTTCGAGTCCTTTTTTTGAATGTTGATTATAATAGTAAACAAGTTGAATATTATGTACTTGAAATTTTAGGGCTCTTTAAAAACATTTTGGAGAAACCTCAGAGAACGTTTAATATATATATATATATATATATATATATATATATATATATATATATATATATATATATATATATATATATATATATATATATACATATACAGGGTGTCCACTCCAATCGTGGACCAATAGCTAATTTCTAAACCGTTAGAGATAAGCATATAGTTCATTTGGGAAAACATCTCCAAATTATGAAAGGAATTTTGTGTCTATTCAATGTTTTTCAAAAAATCAAATTTTGAAAGAGTTACGAAATTTAAATTTTTATACATCCCCCCAATCCTATCAATCATATTTAGTAAAACATTCTTGACACTGTAACGTTTAAAACTAAAAAAAAATCACTCTTCTACGACAAAAATTGACCGAGTTATGACGTTTTGAAAAATCAAGATTTTGAAGGATTTCGCATACGGTCCCTCTCGATGACGTCATGAAACAATGCAAAATCTTGATTTCTCAAAACGTCATAACTCGGTCAATTTTTGTCGTAGAAGAGTGATTTTTTTTTAGTTTTAAACGTTACAGTGTCAAGAATGTTTTACTAAATATGATTGATAGGACTGGGGGGCTGTATAAAAATTTAAATTTCGTAACTCTTTCAAAATTTGATTTTTTGAAAAACATTGAATAGACACAAAATTCCTTTCATAATTTGGAGATTATTTCCCAAATAAACTATATGCTTATCTCTAACGGTTTAGAAATTAGCTATTGGTCCACGATTGGAGTGGACACCCTGTATATATATACACTGCTCGACATTGAAAATGCAACACCAAGAAGGAGTGGTCAGAAATTGATGAAATTTGGTAAGAAGACAATAAGTGATATTTATTTCAAAATAAATAAGCAAAATTTTGAGCGAGGACGGCGTCGGCTCAGTAAGAAGTAGGACCATCGCGGACAGCGATGCACGAAGAAACACGTCTAGGCATGGAGTCAATAAGCCAGCGGATGGTGTCTTGAGGGATGGCACTCCATTCCCTTTCAACCATTTGCCACAGTTCGTCCTCTGAACGAGGCAGTGACAGGTTCTGCAAACGGCGTCCAATCACGTCCCACACATGTTCGATTGGTGACAAGTCAGGAGAATATGGTGGCCAGGAAAGCATCTGTACACCTCGTAGAGCATGTTGGCTGATTCGAGCACTGTGAGGCCGGGCGTTATCCTGTTGAAAAATTGCATTTGGCAGACCCTAAATGTAGGGGATTGCCACCGGCCGCAGTACATTATCTACATATCGTTGGGCCGTCATAGTGCCCCGAATACGAACTAGAGGTGATACGGAATTGTATGCAATAGCGCCCCAAACCATTATGCCACGTTGTCGCGCTGTGGGGCGTTCCACAGTTACTGCCGGATTCGATCTTTCTCCACGTCGACGCCACACACGTATGCGATGCCTATCGCTGGACAAACAGAAGCGGGATTCATCTGAGAACACTACGGTTTGCCATTCTGCCATCCACGTCGCTCTGGTCCGGCACCATTCCAAACGTTAGAGTCTGTGCTGTGAGGTCAATGGCAGTCTTCTTAGCGGGCGCCGTGATTGTAGGCCACGTGCAACCAGTCGACGGGAAATGGTTCTGGTCGACACAGATCCGGGGTACCTTGCACGTGCTGCAGAATCGACGTACAAGTGACTTGCGGGTCCGCCACAGCTTGTCGGTGAATCCGTCGATCCAAGCGGTCTGACGTCACTCTGGCTGCACCTGCACCCCTCAATGTGGCTACATTTCCTCTTTCCAACCATCTCCGACACAGCCGATGCACAGTGCTTGCATCCATGTGGGTATCAGCTGCAATTTGACGTATGGACTAACCTTCTCTTCTCAGTCCGATCACCATACCCCTTGTAAAGTCGTCTATATGCTGGAAGTGTCTTCGTTGAGGACGGCGTGGCATTTCCTCCTATCACACGTATCCTTCGAGACAAAAACCAAATTTCTCCGATAATTAGTCTGGCAGAAAAACCAACATGAACATAGCCCACTTTTCAACTTCATTCTCTTATATCTTACTTCACGTGCGTCGGAGAGCTGCGCATTTCATATCATTTGCATAACTCAGTGACGTGCGTCTACGGTAAAATTTGCGTGAATTTCTGACCACTCCTTCTTGGTGTTGCATTTTCAATGTCTAGCAGTGTATATATATATATATATATATATATATATATATATATATATATATATATATATATATATATATATATATATATATATATATATATATATATATATATATATATATATATATCGCACCATTGCTTCAATAGTGTTACAACTCAAAATATGACGATTTTGAGTTATTGGTATCACTGGATTCAGAAAAAAAAGCTCTATCAATCTCAAAAAACCGTTCTAACTTGAGGGAATTCAGTGGCCACCAGATAGCAGTTGAATCGGTGTAGACGATTCACATGCTATCCCGACGATTCACTTGCTATGGAAAATTAGCTAATTTTCACGATAACAAAATATCAAATAGGGAAGGTTACCAAATAACGTCTGAAATTCGATTTTAATGGACTATCTCACATTTTGTCATGACTTTCAAGCCCAGAATAATAATATCAGCGGCGGAAACAATTTTTCGCGTTTCCTGAAAAAAGCGGAGTTTTGAGTTGTGACACTATTGAAGTAGGTGTGCGATATACACTGAAGTGACAAAAGTCATGGGATAGCAATATGCCAATTTTCAGCTGGCAGTAGCATCGCATAGAACAGGTATAAATGCGCAGTGCTTTTACAGAGCTTTCATTTCTGTTCAAGTTATTCATGTGAAGAGGTTTTAACGTGATGATGACCGCACGACGTGAATTAACAGACTTTGAACGCGGAATGTTAGTTGGAGCTAGACGCATGGGTCATGCCATTTCGGAAATCGTTAGAGAATTCAACATTCCCAGATCCACTGTGTCAAGAGTGTGCCGAGAGTATGAAATTTCAGGCATAACATCCCACCATGGACAGCGCAGTGGTCGACCGCCTGCACTTAAAGATCGAGACCGGCGACGTCTGCAAAGAGTCGTAAATTCTAACAGACAAGCAACACTGCGTCAAATCACCGTAGAAATCAATGTGGGACGTACAATGGACGTGTCTGCTAGAACTGTGCGGAGAAATTTGGATTTCTTGGGCTATTCCAGCAGAAGACCGACTCGAGTGCCTTTACTGACAGAACGACATCGCTTGCAGCGACTCTCGTGGGCACGTGAGCATATCGGTTGGTCCCTAGATGAATGGAAAACCGTGGCCTGGTCCGATGAGTCACGATTTCAGCTGGTAAGAGCCGATGGTAGGGTTCGAGTGTGGCGCAGACCCCACGAAGCCATGGACCCAAACTGTCAGCAAGGCACTGTTCAAGCTGGTGGTGGCTCCGTAATGGTGTGGGCTGTTTTTTCATGGCATGGACTTGGTCCTCTAGTGCGACTGGACCGAACATTGACTGGAAATGCTTATGTGCAGCTACTTGGAGATCACTTGCAGCCATTCATGGACTTCATGTACCCAAACAACGATGGGATTTTTATGGATGACAATGCGCCATGTCACCGGGCCACAACTGTTCGCAATTGGTTTGAAGAAAATTCTGGACAATTCCAACGAATGATTTGGCCACCTAGATCGCCCGACATGAATCCCATTGAGCATTTATGGGACACCATCGAGAGGTCTGTTCGTGCCCAAAATCCTGCCCCATCAACGCTTTCACAATTATGGACGTCTATCGAGACAGCATGGCTCAATATTCCTGCAGAAGACTTCCAACGACTTGTTGAGTCCATGCCACGTCGAGTTGTTGCACTTCGCCGGGCAAAAGGAGGGCCGACACGATATTAAGAGGTATCCCATGACTTTTGTCACTTCAGTGTATATATATATATATATATATATATATATATATATATATATATATATATATATATATATATATATATATATATATATATATATATATATATATTCATTGGGTGGTTCTTAGCTTTTGGCCAAAAATTTATTTTATATTCTTATAAGTCTTAGTATCTATTTCTTTATTTTTGGTCAGTAAGTAACTGGTAAAAATTTCATTAAAAAAAATTGGCAATAACACGTACCACAAAAATGAAAAGGAGCCAAATTCTTCAATTTTTGTAATAACAATTTACATATAATTTCTATTTCCATTTAAAACAAATATTTTGTAGTAGTAATAACTAAATTAATCAATGAAATTGTTTAAACATAAAATACATACGTTTTTGCAGCATACAAGAGGACCACCACCCCGGTAAGCTGTCACTTATCGTTCTTTGGCACTGTAAGCAGTTCCGTTCGGATTGCTTCGTTATCTGAACTCGGGGTGCTCTCGTTCGCAACATACTATATCAATAAATTTAAAACTATATTTTGATGCATATTTGATACAGTTAGTTTATTATGGGACATCAAATTATGTTTTAACGAAATGAATTTAAATTGGAAGAAAAACATATATATAATATATATTTTACGTGGTCACATTTATCGTCTCTGCGGGGCACCATTTATAATTGTGGGAATGGACCTTTTTTTTTTCTCGTGTTAGTTTTAAACCCGATGTAAAAAAATGAGGGGTAAAACTTAGGAAAAAACAAAGTTGAAAAATAAGGACCATCCTAGAAGACACTTTACTTTTTGGGACCTATCCCAAAAACTATTTCTGTATACGCTCCTGCCTACTGACTACTGATACCTATCAGCTCGTTATGGGTGCCGGCAGAATTATGTGTAGGGGGTGCACCCACACATGTAAATCGCTAAAAAATGTATGTTTTTATTAGTTTTTTTAATTTAAAAAAAAAAATTAAACCTAAAATAAAAAAAATTATAGATTTATTTATTTCTTTTAAAGTGATATTTGACCGGGGAACCACACGAATGATGTAATAATGAGATGAGAAATGTTGAAATCGAAAGATACATATATTTTTAACGCAAAAATTATTAGCCCTCGTCCGTCTGTTATCGAGGTATGAGATCTTAAAGCCTGGCCAAGATTTTAAGAATTACAAATTTAAAGATTTTGCGAGAAATTGATCACGTAACTTCACCGTCTGCATTCATCTACAAATCGTGTGAAAGGTGTGTTCCATTTTTCAAGAAATGTAGCATAATTTGGAGATTTTCTTTCTTTCTTTTTTTTAATTTTGCAGATTTTAAGACCTAATATTTCAATAACGGTGATACAAAACCAAGTATTTTATGCGTTCAGAAACATGTTTTACAATGCTCTTTGGATTTCTATTTATCTAATTTTTTTTTTTATCATTTAACTATCGTGTGGTTTCCTGGTGAGATGTATTTTCACCGTTCTTGAAATTATTTAATTTGTTTTATTTCTCGCATCACAGCATTTTTGTAATTGCCCATTTCTTAAAATGAATGTAATTTTACTTATTTAAAATATGTAATTAAAATGTATAATTAAAAAAAATAGACTAACATAATATTAAATAAATTTTTGTTTATAAAATTTTTTTTAATATTTTGTAGTTTTTCCTTGTTTAATTTTATTTTTAAAAGCAAATGGGTGTGAGATTTCACCCCTGCATACAACCGATGCTTGTGGAGATATTAATAGTTTTCGTGATGTATTGTGTAGCTTTTAAAGTATTTTGCCGTTAGTTCCTTTTTCCTTAATTTAATTTAATTTTATTTTTAAAAGCTAGGAGGTGAAGGTGCATCCCTTCATGGGTATAAACAAAAGATTAATATTTTTTCTGATGTACTTTGCCGTTAAATTGTTTGGTATTTCGTCCTTTGTGTAAACTTAATTTATTTTATATAAATAGTTATTAAAAAATAATTTTAATAATATCTAAGTAATATGTTTTTTCTAAAAGTCCAGTACCGTGCAGTTGACTTTGAAAACACTAGAACGCAAGAAAGCTACTTTTAATTATTTTTACCGACTCCGGCGAAGCTAAAACGATGGGGAGAGTATATGATTGTAGCATTCTATGTATGTCTGTATTTACGTTTATTTAACCGTAGAGCATATATGTATGAATGTATGTATCTGTATATATGCATGTTTATACGAGTATTTACCTTTGGTTTTACGTAGCGCCTAAACTATTCATTCGATTGTAATGAAAAAGGTGTCATTCTATTCGTTATTACTACCCGAGTAACATAGATTACATTTTAACTGGCTTAAACAATATAAAGATTTGATTTTATCGCATAAACCCCGATTTTTACTTATTTATTTTCTTTTCTTTTTCGCGCGAGCTTTAAATAAATTAATTTATCTGATAATTTAGCCATCAAGTGTTTCGCGTACAAAACTTAATTTCTCATTAGTGTTTTTTTTTAAGCCAATGCGTCTATTTATTGATTTCAGTATTATTATAGAAAAAAAAAGTGGTGGTTTAACATTTAAACAAGCGATACTCAAAATATTCAATATAAGTAACTGAATAATTCAGTAACGTCAGTTACGATTGTTATAAACTAAGCTTATGCTTCACACATACTCATAAACGGAAAACACGAAAGTTTCATGACTTGAATGATTGTGAATGATGGTGAAAATTAGACGGGAATTCCAGATACGTTGCAGTGCTTGAACTTGACAAATGGAGAAAAAGCTTTATTTTTTAAAACTAACTTTACGACCTACTCTTAAAAATTTTTTTAGAGCCCAAGGACTGAATGTACCAAAAATACATTATTATAGGTAAAAATGGAGATAATGTAATCTTTTCTGAATGAAAAAAGTTTTATTTGGACGCATAAGATGTTTTTGTGTACTTCTTGTACGATCTCTGTGAAAGAAAAAAAATTCTCATAGCGTTGCAATTGGAGATGGCTCAGTAATGGTCTGAGGAAATTTCGAAACACATGGAAAATACTCCTCAATGGTTTTTGTAGAAGTCAGAGTAAATCTTGAGATTTATGTTCATATACTAGGAGATGTTTTCTTTTTTTTTTAACCAAAAGCATCTTTAATTACAAACGGAGACACATAGTTCCAGCAGGATAATGTCTAAAGAAATCTTTTTCTGACTTTAAAATCTTGGATTAATGCAAATTTCGTGAAACTATTTTACTGGCCGATCAAAAAAGCCGATCTCAATTTAATGGAAACTTTATGAGGCATTCTTAGTGTGAAGCCACACTAAGTATTCAATATTGAACTAAGCAAAAACTCATTTCCTCCTTCGAAAATGACAGAAAAAAAACCTTTTCAAAACTTCCATGACATCAAGGCTAATAAAAGAAATTGAAAAAAAGTGCTAAATTATTATTTATTAGGGTGTTTCAGGGCAAAACACACGTTGTCCTTATAATTTTGCCCATATCATATGAATGTCTAAATTCAAACTTCATTCTATATAGACGAAATTCCTATATATTTTTATTTAAACTGATAAAGAAACATTCATTCACCATTAGTGTAAAGTTATAAAATTTTCATAACTTTCCAACCAAATAAAGCCAAGATATGGTAATTTTTCCTTTGTCCTTATAATTTTGACTACCAGTGTATGTGGAGAAGTGCGATGTCATCTACCATGTTTGGTCGCAATTTTGCGTTTATATTTGTTTATCTATAGGGATTTTTTTTTCTACTTAAACTTAAAAGTTATTTTTCGTTAAAACCGATCATTATTATTATTATTTTTTGCATAAAATAAGGCATCAGGGAAAGGTGTTAAGCAGTGGTGTCCAACCTTTTTCAACCCAAGGCCGTACCTCATATTAAAGTCATTCTCGCAAGCCGGAACACATGTAAAGTTTCGAAATATTTATATTTTTTTCTAAATAACACTCAAAAATATGGGAAAAGAAAGAAAATTAAAAACCATTTATTGTTGTTATCATGAGTTGATAGGACTTACTACCTACTTATTTTATTAAATGCTTCAGCTTTTCAGAAACCAATTTCTGAATATTTGTATTGTCATTAATCGTGCTTTTCGATTTGTAACGTTGAACAAAACAACGGGCCACACGGATCAGCTTCGCGGGCCGCATGGTGTAATGGCAACGCTGGTGTAAAGGCATAATTTGAGATTTTAGTTATGGAATTGCACTTAAAAAAAACTATTTAGTAAATAATAATAAGATTCAAATCGAGATTGTACAGCGCTAAAAAAGTAATCTTCCAAAAAAAGAGCACATTTTAATTTCTTGATTGTATGATATGAATAAAACTTTTGGAATATGAACCTCAAAACAAAATTTTTATCTCAGGCGTTGGTTGACACAGTTCTTCTGTTAAAAATAGAGGAAGTTTCGCCCCCCTCCCTCTACACACACACCACTGAAGCTTAAAAATGAGTTTTCTGGCAGTAAGGCTGCGTCTAGGAAGGATCATCACAATATCAAGCTAATTAATAAATTCATCTTGGGATAATTTTGGTTCTTTTATATGTAGGTATAGATGATCGCATTGAATACAAACTTTTAAATTTTATCTTTTTTGTATCTGTGAATGCTTGAATTTTGAATATTAAATGATGCAAGAAAGTATTTTCATATTTGAACTTAATTTTCTTACAGCATTATTGTTAATTTTCAGTGTACATTGTTTTTTTTTTTTTTTTTTTAATTTTCTGCTGGTAACAATTAAATATGTAACATCAACTGACTGTGCTTATCATCTCCCCTTCCACCTCCTTCCAGAAAATGATTCTTATAAGACCGAGTCAGATCTTACTACTATTATAAACATAACAGTTTGTATGTATAAATGTTGCTACTATTTCACACTAAAGCTACTGAATAGATTTTAATGGAACTTTGCATTAATATATACATATATATATAGCTTATACATTAGAATAAAATATAGGCTGTAATTTTTAAAGATATTGTGTGAATTGTCCAAAACTTATTAGTTAAGTGTCAAGTAAGAAGGGAAAAAGTCTGTCATATGAGAGCTATTCTGGCGTGCGCTGCAAAAACCGTTAGAGTTATGCATATAACACCGTGAAAATAGTGTTATTTAATTGTTTTCGAGAGGGCATGCTAAACACCGAAAAAATAAGTGTGTGCTTTTGTCGACGAAGATCAATTTTGTTAAAGAAAATAGATTACTTTCGTTTTGACGCTTGTTTTTCTATATGTTTCGATTTCGGTCAATAATTATGAAACAACCTAATATAACATTAAAAAAAAAAATCGTTTAACATGGTTTATAGGAGTACAATATTGCAATAGCTACCTATAAGATTTGCATTACCGTCAATCATTATACATACGTACATCTATCCTCACAAACTATAGCTTTTATAATACCTATTAGTGAGATCATCATCAAAAATACTTTGTTTCAATTTACATGCATTACACAACAGAGAAAAAGGATCTCTCGAAGTTAATCTGTTTGTCTGTTACAACTAAACTACAGAGCTAATTTTGACGAATTTTGGTATCAAGATAGTTATGACCTTGGAGAAAAAAAATAAGCTACTCGAAGTACTAATCTGCGCAGACGAAGTCGCTGGCACCAGCTAGTTTTCAATTAGAGCAAAGCTTTAAACAGTGAAAGTAACATTTAATAAAGCACGAAATTTGCGATCGATATCAGACATGTGTTTTAAGGTTGCAAGGTGTTTTTAGTTAAGAAAGTGAGCTTATGGAGAAAGAGCATTCAATAAGAGAAATAGCGTTGACAAAATCCATTTGCCCCCAAAACACGTGTGCAATCATTGCAAATTTTGTGTTCATCAATGTTGTTTTCATTATTGATATTTTCTGTACAAAGGTATTGTTTTCATTTCGTAAAATGGAAATAGTTTTGTACTAACCTTGTAGCAACAATCGATTGTCTTTACTTGTTCTTTGAATAAATTCACTAAGTAGCTCTAATTATCACGTACAAAATTATTTAGTAAAGATGATATGGATAAATGTATTTTAAGAAGCATTAGCATCGGAGTTACCCTCTAGTGCCTTTTATTGTTGCTGTTAGTAGAGCTGTATGCATATAAGTAAGAAGTTGGCTGGTATATCAAAATGTTTTTTTTTTTAATAGAAAAATAATCATATTTTCAATGAAGCATGTAGGTTTTTTTTCTTTTTGCTTCTGTGTTTTAAAATACATGTGTACATATATATATATATATATATATTTTTTTTTTCTAACTTTAAATTTGCTTTGCAGATGCCATTAGTGAAAGTAATCCACGAGTTATTGATGACTCACGTGCTAGAAAATTAGCTAGTGACCTTAAAAGGTGTTCCTATTATGAAACATGTGCTACTTATGGCCTCAATGTTGAAAGGGTCTTCCAAGATGGTAGGATATTTGTATTTAAATGACAAAAATTTCTTTAACATTTTATTAATTTTAAAAATATCCTGCATGTGTGATAGATGTATGATTTTATGTGTATGTGTGTGTATTTTGAGTAAAATAAATGTTGAATAGACTGAATTTTTTAATTTTATTTCTCATAGCATGTCAGAAGATAGTGCAACAGAAAATGGCTGGCATTAGCTCAAGACCCAGCACACCCAGCCATACAAATCGCTGTAATAGTTACGTTTCCAGCACTACATCAGTTGGTGGAAATACAAATAATGGATACCATCCAACTACAAGTGTAGGAACCACTACCCATTCTGCTGTTTCAGCATCTCCTAGTCATCTTAGTCATATGCCTCCTAACCATGGATCAAAAGTAAGCATCGATTGTTTACATATTTCAGAAATGGGATGTTTTCTGTATTCTTCATTATTTCAATCTTATTTTTTAGGATAACCGTCTTGAAGGAGTTACTTTAAATGCAAGAGAAATTAAAGATAAACCAGACAGAGCAATGGGTGTAGAAGTCCTTGTTTCAAATACTTTAGTTGTTCCAAAAGATTCTAAAGATTTGCCCACACCTTGTTCTACTCCCACGACGTCACGGAAAACACGTCGACGGTCTAATCTCTTTCCTGTTAGTAAATATGTTTTCAAAGAAGTTTTCTTTTTTATTCTAGAATGCCTTAATGACTGAGTTTACCATACAGTTAAATACTACATGCAATACTGCTGTAAAAAGTCGAATATTATTTTAACAAAGTCCAAAAAACAAGCAAAATGACGACAAGCACTGTGACGAAATTTTGTTATACCAATATTATGTATATTGATATTGATCCTATCTAATTTGAGTTAGTGAATACCAAAGTATTTTGAGAAATGACAATTTATCTGTAATGGACTTGCTAAAAGGGAAATTGACTCTGTCTTTGAATTATTCTGAAATGAGATTAGAATTGTATTTTTATCCAGAAAAACAGTCTTTTAGGTTTAACATAAATAATGTAAAGTTTTTTTTTTATAAATATTGTAAAGTAATGCTGGAAAAGTATATCAGAATTTATTGTTCATGTCGTCGGCACCATGCTAAACTAACGAATGTGAAAAATCGCGTTTTTCAAGTTCGTTTTTCAAGTTCAAATTTTACAAATAATTAAAATTAAAATGATACCTTCGAACGATAGTTTTACACTTAAAGATGTCTATAAAAGTTTAATATTTGAAAATAACCAAACACCTCAGGTGGAAATAAGTTATATGCAGTGTTTTGGCTCTCGTAAAAAGTGCCAATTTTCACATTCGTTAGTTTAGCATGGTGGCGACGATGTATTGTATTTCATTGTCAACTTTTCTTGCTAGTTAACTCCATTTGAGCTGTTATTATTTTTTTCTTCTACTTTTCAATTTTCGCTTCAAGGAATGTATTCTTAACATGTTACACTTTATTCGTATAATATTTTCAGTTCATTTTTTTTTTAAATTTCTGTAATTAATCAGGGTTCCCATGGCCCTTAAAAGTCCTTAGAAACTCCTTATTTCTCATTTTGAGAAATAAGGGCCCTTAAAAGTACTTATTTTTGATTCAAGGTCCTTAAAATTATTTTTAAGTCCTTATTTTTCACTACTGCAAGTAATTTAATGATTTGAAATTGCTAGCGAGAATGAAAAAAAAATATTCTTTAAACTTTTTATTTTTACTGCATTGGGATCTTGTGTAGAAATCTAAATCTGAGCGTTATCAGTGAGAACTAAGAAAACAAGTATGTAAGTTAAAGGAGGGGGGGGGGGGTAGTTGTCTAGAAATTATCCACTCACCATTTGGAGTTTGAAAAAAGTAGTGATTGAAAAAATATATGAACTAATAGATGCTTTAATAAGAAAAAAAAAATTAGCTCTACATATTTTTTGCCCTCTCGTATATTTCAGTCTGTAATCCATATCACAATGGTTTATTTTAAAACTGGTGCTCAACCTTCCTTGACTCGAAGGTCATACCTCATACTGAGATGAATGTTGTATACCAGAACACTTAAGTCTAAAGAAGTAAGAGGTTTAAATTTAAAGGTTTGCCAGAACTTTTTCATCTAGTCCTTTCAGAACAAAATATTTTTAGCAGAACATACTGACATGTAAATACTGAATTTTTCAATGAATTATTTGTCTGGCAAAAATTTATCTCTAATAATCATGGATGCAAGACCTTCCGTCTCAAGACGAATTTCTGTCTTGACGAGATTGCAGAGACAGAACTTGCGGCGGAAAGAAAATTTAATGACTTTCTTCAGTTTTTAGTTAATAAGAAATTTGTTTTCTCAACATAAAAAAAAAAAATGTAAATTTCAATTCCAAAAAAATTTCGAGAACCCTCAACCTTCCTCTTTCTAATATTTTTTGTGATAGCATGAATTGTGATTTTGGAATCTACAGTTCAAAAAATTACTCTAAAAGAGCCCCTGAACTCCATTCCTTCTCTTATCGTTACCAACATGGTCGACAATAATGTTTGAAAATGTGTTTATGTAACCCATAAAATTCATGCATATTTGATGACTAATAAATACTTCCGAGGTCCTTAATTTTTTTGAAAAAGGTTCTTATAAAGTCCTTATTTTTTGTTTTGAAAAAGAAGTGAGAACCCTGTTAATTCTCTTCGTCAATTTGAATTCTTACTTGAAGCTTTACTGTCATGTTTAGTGTCATGTATGAGAGCATTTAGTTATAATGCTAATTACAATGTATTTTGTTTTGTTTCTTTATTTAGCCTTTAAAGAAATGTGAAGATGACAAGAAAAATAAAAATGGTGAAGTTGGTAGTGGCCGAGTGATTCCATTAAGGCAGGTAATGTATCATTTGTCCTTCAGTTCTCTGCTGACAAAATCTGCCGATTTTTAGGGGAGCTTCTGGCTTTTTTGGACTCTACTGGTTTGACTCTTAAGTGTGCTTTTTTTAAAAATTTAAAAATTTAGTTAATTTTTTTTAAAAATACTGCTACAAACCCTCTAGAAATCGAGCATGGTGAAAAATTATTTAGAATTTTCCCCAAGAAATGCCACATATTTTTCTTTTTGTTGTTACTTTCTTTTATGCAGTAAAGGAAGTATTATATAATTGCAAGAAAAAAAATCACTCACATTCCTTCCTAAATTTCTGTTCTGCTCTCTCCCGAGCAAATGCTGAGGATTTTTGACCCATCCATGCTTGTATATGTACCCTGATAGCACAGTGACCAAAATGTGACGCTTTTGTGACCCGTGACGCTCGTCACAAGCGCGGTCGCAACCACGTCACCGCGACTTACGAATGTCCGACCGCGGTGACGTCACAATGCGACTTTACAGTGACGGCGCATGACGACCCAATTGCAACCGAGGTCACCTAGTGACGGTTTGGCGACCTCACATCGCAGTCACAGCGACCGATGTGACCAGTCAGTGACCTGTGTGTGAAGTTGCGGTGGCGTCACAATGCGACTTCACAGTGACGGCGCCCGACGACCTGTCATAAAATATTTTTTTTAATTTTGAAAAAATAAAAGAGTCTTTTACTGACATCAGAAATCACTGATATAAGAACCTGGATTGAATCAACATACTTTCCGCCAACCGTTACGCTGCGAAACCCATTGTCCCACGCCTGGAATCGAACCCGGGTCGTCTGAATGCAAGCCAAGAATTCTAACCACTATACTAGACGAGAGTTACAAGAGGAAACTCAAAAAGTAAAGAGCTGCTGAAGGTCACATTGTGGTCACAAACTGAGTCACATCCACGTCGATGTGACAGTTTTAAGTCACAATGCGACTTTACCACGACGTCAGAGAAAAGTTCCACTTGCGTCTTCAGGCGTTGCTAATGCAATGCTTTTGTGACCCTTGCATGCGTCACAAGTGAAGTCGCAACCAAGTTACTTACGAATGTCAGCAACGGCGACTTCACAATGCGACTTTACAGTGACAACGCCTGACGACACAATTGCAACCTAGGTCTCACAGTGACGGTTTAGCGACCTCACATCACAGTCACAGCGACTGATGCGACCAGTCAGTGACGTACGCGTGAAGTCGCGGCAGCGTCACAGTGCGACTTCACAGTGACGGCACCTGAGGACTTCTACGCCTTGTGACTTCTCCGCGAGCTGACACTCGTAAGTTGCTGCCACATCTTTGCGACTTCGCTTGTGAGGTATCACAAAAGCGTCTTATTTTGGTCACTGTGCAATTCGTAGTCACATCCCCGTTTGTTGCGACTTTTTTAAATCGCAATAATGCTTTGAAGAATTTCATTTAAAAGTCACAAATAAGGCGCAAAACCAGCACTAAGTGACATCGACTGCCTTCGTGCTACCAGGCGTCGTCACTGCAACATCGCACTTGTGATGTCGCCGCGAATTTTCATTCGTAAGTTTACTTGTGACGTACCCGAATCACAAAAGCGTCTTATTTTTGTCACTGTGCTATTCATAATCATACCCCGTTTTCGCATCTGCTGTAAATCACTACAGGGCTTTACAGCGACGTCATTTAAAGGTCACAAGTAAGTAAAGAAATTTGATAGTGACAATGATGAGAAGCCGCATAACCGATACAAACTATCAAAACGTCGCATCAAATACACAATTACACGACAACGGTTTCCGTGACTGTGTCATGTTGTCACGGATTGTCCAAAAAACAAATTGTCCAAAATTGCATTGACGTTGTAAGGGCCGTCACTGCAATTTTGACGTCATCACGGATTGACATTCGCAAGTGGTTGTCACTTGGTCGCTTTTGTTACTGCTGTCTGTTAGAAAGTGATTGAGGCTCTTAAAAAAATTTTTTGACTGATTTTGTAACGTAAAATTATTAATTCGGTATTATTAATTCGGTCTTCAATCGGTAAAAAAATATTTTAATGAAAATTCACATTAAGGTCACAATGTGACGTCTCCACAACATTACATTGTGACCGGTCACAATTCAGCTGTCACAGCGACGTTGTAGTGAAGTCACACGCAAATGTCGCAAACGAGTCACAATGTGACTTTTGTGCGTCGTCACAATTGAGTCACGGTGTGACTGTGACGCTTGTGACTCGCAGTGACGTCACTGTGACTTATCCGTGACACATTGTGCTATTAGGGTAGCTAAGAATATATGGTAATATCCATTTGAAAGATCCTCGTGTAAATTTCACATGTTTTCTTGTGACGTTTGTGTATACGTGTAAGTCTTTTGCATAAAGCAGAATGGTTATGGAGTTGTTAAAAAGTTAAAATTTTGTATATTGTAGACCCTAAGTGGTGTCTAGTTGTGCACCTCCTCTTTGCATTCGAGTGCTACAAAATGTGTTTTTTGCGTGTTGTGTGGGGCAAATCAGTGTTAGTTTCGATACTAACTTTAGTAAGGTTATAATTTGACATCACTTAATTTGACTCTTAAAAATAGTGCAATATTTTTACATCTGTGTTCAAAATTGGATTTGTTTTTTCTTTTCAATTTTTAAATTATTTTAAAATCTAGTTAAAAGATTAGAAAATAAAATTTATATTATTTTCATTTAAACCAAAATTCTGATTAAACGAAATTCTGTAATCATTTTGAATTAAACTTTTCAAATGTCATGAAGTTGAATGCTAAATCAAGTAATAGTTAATTAAAAAAAACCTACATCAAAATGTTTTTAATGTAAAATTTAACTGATTTTTCTTCTGTTTTTTGATATAAAATCTGCTGAATTTCCTTTTTTTTCTTTTCAAAGTACTGTTTGTGTTTCATTCAAAAATGCTAAGTATGTCCTAGCCACATTGCATGCTCTCTAAGCATTTTCTTGTTTCACATCTTTCAGGTCTCACCTTTACATAGATAGTTCTAGAGAACTGTCCTTAAGTGTACATGTGTATGTAAATTTGGCAGGGAGGTACTTCGGCACCCGGGAAGAGTCGTGGAAGGAGGGGGGATTCGAGCGCCAAAAAAGTACCTATCCGTTCAAATTTCAATCTTTTACGAATCAAAAATGACTCAAAATTTGCTCTTCCTGCCCGAAATAATTATCAGATCTTCTCAATTTTGATCTCATTTTAAAGCTTGCGAAAAATATCCTCTAGGGGGATTTTTGATAACTCTGAACAGTTAACTTCACTCAGAAAAAAGATACGGGCGTTTTTAAGTTAGTAAAAATCAATTTTAAATTGGATTTATTAATATCATTTGCACGATCATGAAAGAAATTAAGTAGCGTGAAATAAATTATTCACAACAAAAAGGTTTTTGCCATTTTGTTCTTGAACTTAAACAAATGAAATTCTTGCTTTTGCTTTTAGGCAAAAGCAAGTTAGGCAAAAAAAAGCTTTTTAGTTCTGCGCAAAATGTCAAGTTTAATCTAATCGGGACTTTTATTGACACGCATTACTTGACATAAATTTTATTCTCGAGGTATACCAGGCAGGGCCGCGCCATGCAGCTAGTAAATAAATAAAGCATGTATGCGTTGTATTACAAATAGGTGAGGGGGGGGGGTGAAACTTGTAATCTCCATGCATATTAGTAATAAGTGTTGAAAATGAAAAAAGAAAGACCAAAAAAAAAAAGAGGAAATGTGATTAAAAAAAAAACGAAGAGCGCCGAATGAAAAGAAGGTAGAGTTTGCTCCCTAACACAGGGGCCAGACCATCGATGGGCCAGACATTCTCTGCCCTGTAGAGTGAGGAGACACTTCCCTCTCTTTCCCTCTCCATCGCTTTGGTAGGGGACAAAGGGAAATCTTGGACCCGATTGAATAGTGCCCTCTTGGCAGAAACTACAAGGGGTGTGATCACTCACTGCGCTTCTTAATCCAGCCATTGCAATTGGCTAAAAGTGGGGGTGTGCCAAGGGCCTAGTGCTTGCTGGCCCATGGAGCTACAAGTTCGTTCACAAAGCTGCGCGCATCGCTAAAATTTATGGAATTTGAAAACTTTCTTGTGTTGTGTTAGCGATGAGCAGGGGGATTGGGGATGAAGGTTTAAAATATGTTTTGTGCCCGATGTTTTTTTAAAACTGAAATACGAAACGATATATTTTCTTATGTATTTTTTCTTCTAATTTTTCCGGCCACTACTGAGAAGCCGCCCCTGATTCCTAAAAAATCAATTTTTCTATTTTTTCTAATTCTCCCCACCCTCCAAAAAAAAATTTTTTTTTCCCCCACACAACTTCAAAATTTCTTTACATTTTGCATCTCTAGATGTGATGCAAGAAAATCAGAAAATGTTTTGTAATTTAATTATGAATCAACGGATCATTAGACAATGAATTAATGAAATATAAATTTTGAATGTTTATACTTGCATTAACGAAATTTCACTCATTTACTCATTATAATTTATATGCTTGTATTATTGGAAGCATTTTAAGTCATAGATATCACCCTTTTTTTTTTTGACTTTTAGGGATATCTGTACAAAAAGAGTTGTAAAGCATTGAATAAAGATTGGAAAAAGAAATATGTAGCATTGACAAGTGATGGCAGATTAACGTATCATCCTAGCCTTCATGTAAGTTATATAATAGTTTGAAAAAGCAGTTTGCTATTTTATGATCTTTTGACCAAATAATTTCCTACCTTTATTACCTCAAAAATAATTGTGTTGAATGCTGGTTCCATTGAATTCCATTTTTAGTAAATTAATTAATATTTTAACTACATAAATTGTGTTCTTAATAATGCAAAATATCAAGCAATATCAAATCTGTTGTACGCCATTAAATTGGTCCATTTTTCAAACGGTATATAATATGTCATGTCATCAATTAATAGAATGGAAGAAATTTTTAAGTGAAAGCTACAGTTGTTTAGTCTGTTTTGCAGCCTTTACTGTAATAATGAACTTCAAAGCTGAAGCCAGCTGTATAAGCCAATGAGCTGTATTATCTTTGTTTTGTTTCATGCAAGTCTTTTTATGTATTTTTAGAAAATTCTGTGAATGATTTTAGTATTACGAGAAATTTAGATTTTCATAAAGTTTTACATAACTTATATAGGAACAAAAACCTAAAACTTTTAGATTTTTGTTCCTATGTACTAATTGCAGTCTAGGGTTCAGCGCTGTTTGCCCAATGCAAGTCTATAGATTGTATATTTTGAACTTAAACATCCTCTTCATAGTTTGTATTTAAATTTTTTGGTCTTTTGACCACCCTTAAATCCCCCACGGCTGATGAACTCTGGATTCCACCTTTCTTAATTCACTTCTCTTAATTTTGCCTCCTTCTATTTTATAGTTGCTTATTGTGTTAATTGTTTGTTTTATTACATATATATATATATATATATATATATATATATATATATATATATATATATATATATATATATATATATATATATATATATATATTAGGGTTATGATATATTAGGGCTTAAAAATGAAAGTTAAAAAATTCAACGGTTCACCCTCCCATTTTGATCTCTCATATGTAAAATAGAGTTAACTAAAATTTTATTGGATTTCATTAAGTTTTAGGAGTCGCTACCTGGCTTTAAATTTCATAAAAAATGTTAAAATTCAATATAATTTTCATTAGTAATTTTTTATATTGTAAAAAAAAACCTTGTCTCACTTTACACTTTATTTTAATGCCAGGAAGACACCAATCTAACCACACAACCCCTCCCTTCTGATCTAGATCAACTCCACCCCCCCCCTCTCCTACCAACTTGAGGAGTCTGTCACTGCTTGGCAGTGTAGTGGCTGTCTATAATCAGTGCTGGTATATGCAGTTAGTCTAACCTTCAGTGTATTTCGCTTATATTATTATGCAGTGATTTATTTTTTGTGTTTTTTTACAGTGAGTCTAATAAGTTTCGTAAGAAAGATTTTTTATTTGTAAGAATTATAAACAATAAACTATATAATGAATAAATACATTTGAGTAGACTAAAAGGTTATATTACTTGTTTTGGCTGTTTTTAAGACTTCAAATGAATTTATTTAGGCCTAGGACTCTCACTTTTTGATTTTCATAATTTGATTACTGTTATTTATGGTAAATTGTAAAGTGCCTGTAGTTTCTACAAGAAAACCGACAGAAATACGACTAATAAGTTAAATTTCTCAAACATTAAATCAAACCAAACTACATTCTGAACGTGAAACTCTTTCTGTATTTTTTTTTATTACAAAAAAAACAGGAAAAGCTAACAATCCGTGAAGCTGCTCATCCGACTTCCAAAGATGTATTGGAAATTTAGAATAAAGCTAGAATTAAAACAAAACAGAAAATTCATGTTGTATATAAGATTGAAAAGCTTTTTAAAGAATGGTTCTAAAGAAAAATAAAGAAAGTAAATCTAAAAGGTCAGATGGGAAAATGGTGGACGCTCTAAAGAAAGAAGGAGCTGATTTTTGACCGAAAAGAATTAATTTAGACATTGAAAACATTGGTAAAAATCTAGAAGATTTTGTCACTAGTAACACCAAATGATTCTTTTCTATTACCGGATTAAGCTCTGATTTCCTCAAGAAAAAAAGTTGAAGACTGGATCAAAGACAATTAATATATTCAAAGTAAGGAGATAGTTACAAAATTTAAGGTAGTCAGTGATACAGCAGAGAGAGGGGTGTCCTTAATCCAAGAGTACAACAAAATACTGACTCTAGATGACAACCAGAAGCAGTATATTTTGCTTCTTGTGAAGTCCTTCAGACAAAAGTTCCCGAACTAAAAAAAATCAACTTGCTGTCTGCATAATGAGTTTTTTTATGTATTAATTGTGCATCAAAACCTTTTTGAGGACACTAAACAAATAATATAAGCTTATATTAATTCTGTAATAAGTTTTTTAAAAATCGTGACAGTTAAAGACATTTTGTTAAAATCTGTGTTTTTTGTCTTAATTTTCTTCTTGTTTGTTCACATACCGAAAGTAAATTGTAACACATATATGATACAAAATTAGCTTTGGATAACATATATAGACCTTAAAACTTCATTTTAATTTTTATTATGTACAAAAATATAATTTTATAATAAAAATAAAACATTTTAAAAAATCACTTTTTGGGAAAATGTTAGATTTTTTCAATCTTTAGTAGCGACCTTTGAATTTTTCTCAAGAATTCTCAAAAAATTAATTTTAAGTTTATCTTATTAGGTAGAAAAAAATGGGAGGGTGACCCAAGATAAAAGAAACAAAAAATATTTTGTTGATGTAAATAACACAGAATGTGAAAAAATTGACATTGGTCCTTTTAGAACCAAGCCACAGATATAATAAAACAAATTTTACAATTAAAATATGTAAAAGTTTTAACTGTATAATTAAAAAATTTTTTTTTACTTGTATCCTGCACAAAGTAGAAAATTGTTCCAAAGCATTTGGATACTTTACTCTTTAACTGTAGTTCATCTTCGTCTTCTCAGCTTCTTTTTACAAGGAGTTGTTTATTGTTTCAGCTTTTTGAAGCAAATCAAATTGCTTCTTTTTCCTGAAATAATACTAATATTTAACCCTATGTATTTCTGTATATATGTTTAGGATTATATGGATGATGTGCATGGTAAAGAAATTCCTTTGATGCATACAACTGTTAAAATTCCTGGACAGAAACCTAGGGGTTCACGAACACCAGGAACATCAACTAGTGCCTCATCTCATCAGGTCAACGAGCTGGGCTCAGACCTTGGTAATTTATCTGTGGCTGGAGGTGAGAAAGCATTTTGAAATTGATTTTAATTTTATGTTTCAAGTGTAATAAATTGTTTCTTCTCAGTTCTGTTTTGCATCTTTTTGTTTTTTATTTATTTTTTTTTATGAGAGTTTAATTTTTAATTTATTGTTTAACTCATTATTACTAACACTTTTAGGTGTTCTAAATGGGAGTGAAACTCAACTAATACCTGCAGTTCCCAGTACAAACCCTCTGCTGAGCAGATTAGATACACCCATTGTTAAAAAACGACATAGGCGAATGAAAAGTACTGGACTCAGAAACATGGAAGCGATGGATGGTTTGTTTAGTCTTCCTTAATTTTGTTTCATTCTTCATTTGTCATGTGATGTATGTGTAGAAAATATCACTTTAGAAGTTCTTATGCTTTATGCAGTCAACGAAAAAGTAAAAGGCTGGTCATCTTTCTTTAAGTAATGGTCTTTTTCAGAATTATAAGGCTTCTTTCTGCATACATCAGAAGTATTAACTAGTTTTTAAATTATTAGTTATTAAGTTTTTAAATAATTTGTGAAACGATTCATTTTTTTAATAATAAATTTACTATATATTCAACTTCGTATAAAGTGTACAGTTCAAAACTTTTGCCTTAATTTGCATATTTCAGGGATGGGCCAGCTGCGCTACTCACTGATGCTACGCTAAGTTGCTACAAAAAATCGCAAAATGTCCTTTTCTTCAAGCTGTGGCAATCATATCGGCCATTTCAATTATTAAATATACCCTTATCATCTAGTTAAATATTTTTGTTACGGTCGTTCTCCCCCTCCCACCACATTTTTCATATTTTATTCACATGTATTTTAAAATTATTTTTCTTAAGACATCATTTTTTTAAATTATTTTTTTTAGATTGTGATGCTTTGCACCATAATAAATTATTAAGATTTAGTTTACATTTTATTATACATTTATTTCATTATTTAAAAGTATTAGCTTGTCTAATAGGTGCTTTTAGACAAGCACCTATATATGACATTTAATGTCATTTTATAATTTTTAAATTTGAAACAGTTAAAAATAAACGGTTTTAACGGTGCCTTTTCTTGTTTTTTTTTTTTGCATTTGTTGATCAAGTAGTTCAATATAACATGTATTCGTACATATAAGTTCAAATTAGGAAATAATTTACACATATCAATGCAGATTAATGAATAGCTGTTTAAAACTCACTTACACTGAAGTGACAAAAGTCATGGGATACCTCTTAATATCGTGTCGGCCCTCCTTTTGCCCGGCGAAGTGCAACAACTCGACGTGGCATGGACTCAACAAGTCGTTGGAAGTCTTCTGCAGGAATATTGAGCCATGCTGTCTCGATAGACGTCCATAATTGTGAAAGCGTTGATGGGGCAGGATTTTGGGCACGAACAGACCTCTCGATGGTGTCCCATAAATGCTCAATAGGATTCATGTCGGGCGATCTAGGTGGCCAAATCATTCGTTGGAATTGTCCAGAATTTTCTTCAAACCAATTGCGAACAGTTGTGGCCCGGTGACATGGCGCATTGTCATCCATAAAAATCCCATCGTTGTTTGGGTACATGAAGTCCATGAATGGCTGCAAGTGATCTCCAAGTAGCTGCACATAAGCATTTCCAGTCAATGTTCGGTCCAGTCGCACTAGAGGACCAAGTCCATGCCATGAAAAAACAGCCCACACCATTACGGAGCCACCACCAGCTTGAACAGTGCCTTGCTGACAGTTTGGGTCCACGGCTTCGTGGGGTCTGCGCCACACTCGAACCCTACCATCGGCTCTTACCAGCTGAAATCGTGACTCATCGGACCAGGCCACGGTTTTCCATTCATCTAGGGACCAACCGATATGCTCACGTGCCCACGAGAGTCGCTGCAAGCGATGTCGTTCTGTCAGTAAAGGCACTCGAGTCGGTCTTCTGCTGGAATAGCCCAAGAAATCCAAATTTCTCCGCACAGTTCTAGCAGACACGTCCATTGTACGTCCCACATTGATTTCTACGGTGATTTGACGCAGTGTTGCTTGTCTGTTAGAATTTACGACTCTTTGCAGACGTCGCCGGTCTCGATCTTTAAGTGCAGGCGGTCGACCACTGCGCTGTCCATGGTGGGATGTTATGCCTGAAATTTCATACTCTCGGCACACTCTTGACACAGTGGATCTGGGAATGTTGAATTCTCTAACGATTTCCGAAATGGCATGACCCATGCGTCTAGCTCCAACTAACATTCCGCGTTCAAAGTCTGTTAATTCACGTCGTGCGGTCATCATCACGTTAAAACCTCTTCACATGAATAACTTGAACAGAAATGAAAGCTCTGTAAAAGCACTGCGCATTTATACCTGTTCTATGCGATGCTACTGCCATCTGAAAATTTGCATATTGCTATCCCATGACTTTTGTCACTTCAGTGTATAACGTGTTAAGAAAGTTTTCTTACCATTCTTTTTTCTTTGTTCTTCCTTTTTAATGACCTTTTAATTATGTGTTTGAGTTTTATGTACAGGGTTATTCTAAATGATGGACCCCTTTTTAAAAATTCATATTTATTAAAGTACAAATCCGAAATGAACAGTCTTTATTGCAATGGAAAGATGAAATTTCAAATTTTTTTTAGTGCAAATTTATTTTTCTGAAGTTGTAAAAAGAGGGCGCACCAGTAGAGTTTGCACCGGATTAGATTATGATTTGATTTACTGGCGCAGCTGAGGAAAATAGTGACTGTGGACCACAAGGTTTTCTGTGTTCTTCAGTTTGTAAAAACTGCGTCACAAATTTTAGTGCAGCGGGCATTTTGTGCCAAATTTGGAATTAAAGCTGTAACTAAAAAACGCATAAGCCGTTGGTTTAAGCAGTTTCAAAAGACTGGTAGTGTTTGTAAAAGGAAAAGCAGGGGAAGACCGCCTGTGTCAAAAGAAGAAGTCACACGTATTGAAGAAAGTTTTGTTCGTAGTCCATGTAAGTCAACCAATAGAGCTAGTAGAGAACTTGGGATATCCCAATCAACTGTTTGAAAAGTTCTGAGAAAGCGTTTGATTACACCAATTACAACCTACCGATTACAACTTGTACAAGCTCTTAACCGTAATGACAAAAAAAAAGCATCTCGAATTTTGTTTTTATGTGCTAAGAAATATGGATGATGAAGCGTTTCTTCAGTGCATAATTTTTAGTGATGAAGCGACTTTTTACCTTAGTGGAAAAGTGAACAGACATAATGTTCGCGTATGGGGTGTGCAGAATCCTCATTCAACATTGGAACACGAAAGAGACTCGCCGAAGCTAAACGTTTTCTGTGCCTTATCCCGCACTAAGGTTTATGGACCTTTTTTCTTTGCGAAAAGAACTGTAACTGGAATAACTTATCTGGACATGTTAGAACAATGGCTGTTCCCTCAAATTACGGAAGATTCATAGGACTTTTCCAACAGGACGGAGCTCCGCCCCATTGGCATCTTGATATACGGAGCTTTTTAAATGAATCCTTTCCTAACCACTGGATAGGTCGTGAGGGAAACGAAGACCTGTCTTTACATTTCTGGCCACCGAGATCCCCTGATCTTACCCCGTGTGATTATTTCTTATGGGGTTATGTTAAGGACGCTGTTTATGTTCCACCTCTACCAATAACTCTGGATGATCTGCGGAGCCGTAGCACTGCCGCCGTTCACTCCCTAACGGTAGATACACTTCGCCGTGTGTGGGAAAAATTCGGTTACCGCACTCATGTTTGCTGTACAGCACGCGGTGGACACATTGAATATTTATGATTATTTATGAAAAAAAAATTCAAATCTCCTCTTTCCGTTGATATAAAGAATGTTAATTTTCGTTGAAAACTTTAATAAATATGAATTTTTAAAAAGGGGTCCATCATTTAGAGTAACCCTGTATTATATATATATATATATATATATATATATATATATATATATATATATATATATATATATATATATCAGTGGCGTGCGGAGCAATACTTTTTAGGGGACCAGTTGGTCAAAATAAATTACGATACACATAGATAAAAAGATGGATATGTAGAACGATGGATATATAGAAAGATGGATATATAGAGATAGATGAAAATCTATCCGTGTTTTACCGAAAGTTTTCAGTTGAGTAATGGCTTGATAATGTCCGTGGGTTTTCTCGTGACGAATCTTTGCGTGCCTTATGGAAATTGCTCATGTCTGAAAGTCCACTGGCATTCCAGACGCCTTTTTCCTTTTCAAAAAGGACGCAGGGCCAGCAAAATAACTTTTTTCTTAACTTACAAGCAGTCAGCCATTTAATCGACTCATAGTAATCTTTCTTGAAATGCCGATTATAACTTTTCAGCTTTGTAGATATTTCTAGGTCAGGAGTAGGCCTGCTCTGCGAAATTATTTTATCTTTCTCTTGGAAATTCAAAGATCCAAACGAACATTTCGCGAGATCGTCCAGAACACAGCATTTCTCCTCCGAGCTCCCGGTCAGTCCGTTCAGCTGCGCATGCTCGGCAACTCCGTCCAGTTGGGGACTCGCTTTTTCGACCGAGTCCCTTTCCATTACGAATAATTTTCACCAAAGACAGGAAAACAACTTTTGCAACAAGATTTGTTGTTTCCTGAAGCTCACATAGAAACCTACACACTAGGCACTAAAACAAAAATTAATCCGTTTGCTTGAAAAATGTTTTAAATTATCAAATAAGCTTTCGAGCGAACGCCTAAGTTCTAGCAAAGCTACGTGACATCGGGGGAACAGGTTCGTTACAGCTAGTCCCCTGAGAGAGTCCATTCAAGGCGTCGCGCACAGGGGAGAAAAGGAGGGAGGAGGAGTAAAAGAAGTGGCGTTTTAAAGAAAACTCGTATGTCTGCTCATGTTTTTACTTAATAAATTGTTCTCGAAGAGAATTTTTTGATGGGGCAAATATTTAAGGGACTAGCCTAGTCCCTCTGGTCCATGGGCCGCACGCTACTGATATACACTGAAGTGACAAAAGTCATGGGATACCTCTTAATATCGTGTCGGCCCTCCTTTTGCCCGGCGAAGTGCAACAACTCGACGTGGCATGGACTCAACAAGTCGTTGGAAGTCTTCTGCAGGAATATTGAGCCATGTTGTCTCGATAGACGTCCATAATTGTGAAAGCGTTGATGGGGCAGGATTTTGGGCACGAACAGACCTCTCGATGGTGTCCCATAAATGCTCAATGGGATTCATGTCGGGCGATCTAGGTGGCCAAATCATTCGTTGGAATTGTCCAGAATTTTCTTCAAACCAATTGCGAACAGTTGTGGCCCGGTGACATGGCGCATTGTCATCCATAAAAATCCCATCGTTGTTTGGGTACATGAAGTCCATGAATGGCTGCAAGTGATCTCCAAGTAGCTGCACATAAGCATTTCCAGTCAATGTTCGGTCCAGTCGCACTAGAGGACCAAGTCCATGCCATGAAAAAACAGCCCACACCATTACGGAGCCAAAACCAGCTTGAACAGTGCTTTGCTGACAGTTTGGGTCCATGGCTTCGTGGGGTCTGCGCCACACTCGAACCCTACCATCGGCTCTTACCAGCTGAAATCGTGACTCATCGGACCAGGCCACGGTTTTCCATTCATCTAGGGACCAACCGATATGCTCACGTGCCCACGAGAGTCGCTGCAAGCGATGTCGTTCTGTCAGTAAAGGCACTCGAGTCGGTCTTCTGCTGGAATAGCCCAAGAAATCCAAATTTCTCCGCACAGTTCTAGCAGACACGTCCATTGAACGTCCCACATTGATTTCTACGGTGATTTGACGCAGTGTTGCTTGTCTGTTAGAATTTACGACTCTTTGCAGACGTCGCCGGTCTCGATCTTTAAGTGCAGGCGGTCGACCACTGCGCTGTCCATGGTAGGATGTTATGCCTGAAATTTCATACTCTCGGCACACTCTTGACACAGTGGATCTGGGAATGTTGAATTCTCTAACGATTTCCGAAATGGCATGACCCATGCGTCTAGCTCCAACTAACATTCCGCGTTCAAAGTCTGTTAATTCACGTCGTGCGGTCATCATCACGTTAAAACCTCTTCACATGAATAACTTGAACAGAAATGAAAGCTCTGTAAAAGCACTGCGCATTTATACCTGTTCTATGCGATGCTACTGCCATCTGAAAATTTGCATATTGCTATCCCATGACTTTTGTCACTTCAGTGTATATATATATATATATATATATATATATATATATATAGATAGATAGATAGATAGATAGATAGATAGATAGATAGATAGATAGATAGATAGATAGATAGATGGATAGATAGATATATCTATGTTAATTTATATATATTTTATATTTATATATATGAACTACATGTAAGCAAATGAATTTTTAAATTATTAAAAAGCAAAGCAACGTAAATGTGCACTAAAGCGGCAATGTATTAAGCAAAGTACGTAAGTGAAATAAATTTAAATTTGAAGAAGTGTAAAAAAAATATGAAACGGACAAGACTTTTCAGCAGTGAAAAATTATATACACATAAAATAATAATTAATAAGTGATAAAAGTGTTTCCATTATTAGTTGGATTTATTGTGTTTTTACATCCTTAATCTTTTCTATTTTACTATGTATTGTGTTCTTGTGTGTGTGAGATGTAACACAATTTGCTTCAAATTGTTACAAAGCTTAATTTTTTTCCTGCTGCAGTCTGCTCCAAATTCATAATTTTACTGCTCCAAGTTGCTCTGCATTCACTGTTTTACTACTTGAAGCTGCTTCCAATTCCCTATTTTCCTGCTCCCAATATTGTTCCAAAAACGAGTTTCTGTCAGCACATCCCTGATATTTTACTGATAGCTTTTTATCCCACCCCCGCTTGCATTTTAGCTTTAATGAATCATAGGAAAAATATATGATACTGTCTGTTTGAGTATTGTGCGCCTGGCAGCCACGAACGCTTCCATTTGAAAAAGGGGAGATAGGTTTTGGATGCGCACTTCCCGATGCCTTCAGTTTTTGTTCGCTTGCTACTTCCTTGTTGCATTTCCCCCCTATTTCGAGAAAGTCAGAAGAGACTTGGCGCGTGTGCAGATGCGACGGAGGTCTTGCGAAAAACTATTAGACAGTAGCTAGCATCGTTATCTGCTAAAATTTTTGTTTTTGTATTTTATCAATCTATCCAGACCCTTATGTGACAGTATTTTGGTTTGATTCCCCTAGCATAAAATATTTTTAAGTGATATGTTTTACTATGATTTGAATTTCCTTTATATCTTTCTGTTATTCAAATTGGATCAGGCATGTGTGATTATATTTATGTGGTGCAAACCTGAGATTGTAAGGGGAAAGAGATAACTTACATTTTGCCCTTCCATTAAGTAATAGCAACAAATTTGTCTGAAGAAAAACTCTTAAAATAAAATGTGTAAAGTCATTCTCTGGCTAAACTCATAATGTGTCAGTAGTGTATAATGACAAACATTAGTTTCATGAAAAGCCACATGCAAGCTTTAGTTCCTTAGAATCCATTAACAGAATAATTTTGAACATCAAATACTATTATTTTCTTATCTTTCTTTGACTGTAGTAATGTTTTGTCACTTCTTACAGCTTTATTATAACTAATTTTCTTCTAAAGTAAAATAAAAATAAATTTTTCCTTTGTAAATTTGTATCATTCTTTGAAACATATTTATTTAGGGGTTTACCTCTACATTTTGATAAAATTATTGTGCATGTTTGGTTCATTTTTGGTTTCATTAGCCATCAAAAGCAAGATTTATCTATCTGTAAAAATTATGAGTATGCAATTGTTAAAAAGTTTTTTGTGTCAAAAAATTTTTATGCATCTAATGAGACCCAGAAACTAGCTGGTTGCCTCTTTGGTGTTCATACTTTCATTTTCTTCTTTCAATTAAAAATTTTAACGGCAACAAAAGAACAAAATTTTCTATTTCCAATTCAAAAATTGAGATTTTTTTTTTTTTTTTTCAAATTTATGAGTTGAAGGTTTTTTTTCCCTCCTCCCTCTCGTAAAGCAATATATCATGCACATTTAAGTTGCTGATGAGTTGTAGCTTTTCTAAATAGCTTCCCAGAACCATTCAAATATAATGTAAGAAAAAAGTGCAAGATAGATAATATGTTTCTGCTAATACATCAAATTTTCATTGATATTCTATTATTCTATATAATCAATAGAATTTTGACTCTTTTTGTTATTATTGTCATTTTACGTTTTTTCAAGCTTTAGCATAAAATGAAATATAATATCAGAAACCTATTTTCTGAAAAATAACAGTTGAGAAAAAAATTAAACTTTTAGTGTTGGATGATTATTTATACATCTAATTGGACTTTTTTTATATTCATGTTTTAAAATAAGTATTTTCTACTGTCAGTTGAAAATTATAATGATTTAAAAAGAACACAAAACTCTTATATCCAATTGAGAAATTAAAAATGTTCTTTTTGTTTGATTGAATACTGTCATTTAATCTCACTAGCATGTATACCTAAAATTTGGAAGTACAAATTTGTAAACATCATTAGCATTTCTTGGTCCTTTTTGCTTAGTAACTAATAAAACTGTCTAGAAATTTCATTAAATTATAGCATAATTTTAAATGTATTTATCTGTTTATTTTATTTTTCCCAAATTCATGTTGTTAAATAAGGTAATTAGATAACTGAAATTAAAAAAAAAATGAATTAAATTTTGTGAAATTTTCACTCAGATTTCATAACTTGTTTTATGCCTAAATTCTAACAACATATGTGTGAATCCTGTGAGTTATGTTTTGAACATTTTTGTTTCAGATTCAGATGATCATGAGTTCATCATTGTGTCACTTGATAACAAGCAGTGGCATTTTGAAGCTTCCAGCTCTGATGTACGTGAAGTTTTAAAAGTAGAACGAGTATTAGTTCAAATATCATGCAGATCCATAAACGTCATTATTTGTTAAAAATATGTATACATTTATAAATTTATGCATTATTTCTTGAAGTGATTTTTTTGGAAGAACACTATTATTTCTTTGATGCATCACCAAATTTCAAATGTAAGGTATTGCTTTGAAGGGCGTTTGCCTTTCTTTCGGCAACAATTAATCCCACTTCATATTTTTCCGTTTTTAAAGAAAAAAATGCTCTTGAAATAACCATATTGCTCATTTTGGTTAAATTGATTAAATTGATAAGTTGTCTAAATGGTGAGTTGGACAGCTTAGTCAGTAGAACATTGACCTGCTATTTAACATTTTTGGGTTGGAGCCTCTGCTCTGGCTAATTACTTTTATAGCATTTTCAAAATTAGCAATTTTTGTTCCACACCTGAGGTGTTGGAATTGGTTGCAGGAATTCTCTCTGCTTTTTTATATTGACGTGTTTGGTTTTTTTTTTTTTTTTTTCTAAATTTTAAATCAAGCACTCTGCGTAACACTTGAGATGCAAACCAAAGTATAATGTTAGTGTAAAAGTATGTGTTTAATTACTTCTTTAAAAATTCAGACCTAAAGAGAGACTTAGTCATATCAATTTTCTAATAACGTGTGCCATTAAAGTTTAATGTGGAAAAAAGTTCATTACTTAAATATAAATAATGTGTTTACCTAAGTGTATTAGTATTTACGAAAACTAAAGATAGTATTCGTATTTGTTACCTAATGGCAAACAAATGTTTTTTAAATTCTATGAGCTTGCATATTTAAGCTTTATAATAGCTTTTTTCCTGAAAAAAAGAACCAATTTTATTTTGACTCCTGGATGCACTCTGCAATTCTTATTCAGTTAAATTCCCCATCAATCAACATTTTTTTTTCAACACTTTGTTCAAAAGCCTGCAAGCTCGTTTAGCTGATATGGTACAGTGTTTAACTTATTAAGTCCCTGCTTTGGTGATCAACCTTCACTTCAGTCTTAAAGTTAGCATTTTGCGTATAATACCTTAGGCGTTGAAATTAATGCAACAAGAATTCTCTATGCTTAGAAAACTAAGTCTAACGCAAGCATAAAAAGAAGCAACATTTAAAAACAATCAGATTTAAAGATACTGCTCTTTGAGAGATATATTTGAACTCTTCTTTATATGCTGGGGGTGTAGAGTTCTTTACAATTGTTTTTGATCATTAGTATAAACAAAAGTTCACTACTTCGAAGAAAAATCAAGCATTTGCCCAGTTAACTAATGAGTTTTTTTAAACTAAGAAAAAACACTCTGAGTGCGAATGTTTTGCACATATCAATTTCAATATATCATTTCTCATTTTTTTGCGGGTATGCTGTAACTTCATCAACCTTCGCAAGTCAGATATCATTTAAAAATTTGTTTTTCATTGCTATCAGCAAAAAATGAAGATAAAAGTCACATTTCAATTGTTATTTTAAAAATTAAACCCAATGGAACTGGCAGGTGGTTCTGAGTCACCCCAATCATTTAAAACCTTTTGTCGAGTGTGCAATTCAACTGATATGAACCCTAACTTCAGCAGCTTAGTTTCTAAATATTTTCTTTCAAGAGTACCCACTAGTAGCTTTTCATTTGTTTAAATATTGTATTAATTTTTTGGGTGGCTTTCTGCAACTGAAGGCCTAATCAAACTCAGAACCAAATCCAAAAAAAAAAAAAAAAAATCTCTTACATTAAATGTGAACAATTAACTTTCAAGGCTCACACCAAAAATGTCTGTGATGAATGCATTTGAAATTTAATATTGGTATGCATTGTATTATGAGTTTTTTTTTTTTTTTTTTTCATTTTTTGGAAATATATTAAGTTTTTCTTGGAAACTTGTTGTAGTAATCAATTGAGAGTCCCCTAAATTGTCATTTTGATGCAAAAATATCTATTTTACAAATTGTAGTTAACTTTTCTCAAATTTTAACTAAATTTCACTAAGCAAAAATTAATAGATGGTGTCATACTGGTACCTTGTGCAGCCTTGGTGTTCTATTTAGTATCGTGAGTTCTACCAGGTTTTAAAAAAATGTTTATTTTTTTTGAGTATCTGATGTTTAGCGGCTAATGCTTTGCATGAGTTTTTGCTAGTATGTTATATATCTATCTATATATATCTTATATATATATATATATATTTTTTTTTTTTCAATATCTTTATTTTTGGAAAGTTCATAGCAATCCTTGTTTTTAGTATCGAATAAAATTATTTTCATTTTATTCATATAATTAACTTGTATAATGTATTTTTTTTCTCTTACATGTAAAACTTCTACTAAAACAACTTTGTGTCTTAAAGTGCATTATATTTTTTTATAATTGCGTGAAAAAACTGTCTTCATTTTAGCAGATTAAGAATAATAATGACATTTTTGCATAAATATAGATTTTGCTACTAAGAAATTTTTTCTATTTAAAATTTAGGATCGAGAAGCTTGGATATCGGCCATTGAACAGCAAATTTTGACTAGTTTACAAGGCAATGAAAGTTGTAAATCAAAGGTTATAATTTTAGATATTGGCTATGTCATTCTGTTTTCCTTTTTACGAAAACGTTAAATATTTTGAATCATAACTTATTATTATTATTATTATTATTATTATTATTCATTTTTTTTTTTTTTTTTGCTAAATAGGCTGGACGTATAACTGCTGCTGTTGATCCAGCATCTGTTCAAGCAATTAAAACCACTATCTCAGGAAATAGCCATTGTGTTGACTGTGATGTTTCAAGTAAGAATTTTTTTACTTGTTTTGTCTTTTTTTAAATTGTGCTTTGTTAGTTAATTTTGTGGATTTGTAACAATATTGATAATATACTCTTTATCTTGACATTATGAATTATTCCTTGTAAAACACTTTTCATCAGCTGAAGTATGTTGCATGGCTACAGAAATGCCATATGAAGTGTAATTAAAATCAGAAACTCTTGTTGAAATTAATAAATTCTTACTTTATATTAGGGGAGGGGAACAGTATTTGTAAGCCTCATAGTTGCTCTAAAATGAAATGCAAATGTATCAAGGTTTCTTAAATTTTCTTCTTCAGCTCAATCCTCTCTTACAACAGTTTTTCAATGAGAAATTTTAATGAACCAAATAAGCTTCAAAATATAAAAGTAAAACATTATAGAAATTCAAAAAGCATGCAGGCCCGTCATTTAGTAGGGTCAGGGGTTTAGTCAATTGCCCCCCCCCCCCCCCGACTCTGACAAATCAAGATATTTACACATAAGTGGGCGTGGTTTTTGTTGTTTTCCGATAAAATTTACGTTGGGTTTGCACCCTTTGACCCCCTCCCCCTGGAGAAATCTGAAATGACGGGCCTGAAAGCATAACTCCTTTTCTTGTGTATTTTTTTTTAATCAGTATTCAGTATGTGAGACATAGAGCCAGTTAGTGCAAGTTTGTGTTTTTTGAATCATTTTTGTTTTTTAATTTAATTAACTCAATAACTTTGTTAACTTAGTTTGATTCATTTATCGACTTCATGTGATCATGTTTTTTTTTTTTTTTTCAATAATATTATTATAGGTTGTGTTTGAGTTTCAGGTAATTTTAAATGCTTAACTCAAAGTCTAAATATATTCAGGGAATTAGTATCATGAAAGTGCTAATTTAACGGTTTTCCTATAACTAGCTTCACTTCTAGTCAGTAGTCATGGTTTTGAAAGCAAATGCATGACTTTAACATGTATTAACTTTTAAAATAATACTTTTTTTTTTGTGGTGAAGTCTTGTGCCACTGATTTATAAAAACTTTCAGGGCAACACAATAAGAAGTGGAGTTGAAAAGGAGTAAAAGTAAAATCTAATTTAATAAGATTAAGGTAATGAGTCCATGTTTGTAGTATGCAGTAATTGTGCTCCAAAAAAAAATTCACGATTTTAATTCTCATTTTTTTGGCTGTTATATACAAAAAAGAACCTCTGTTTTGTAAATAGGAGCTCAGATTCATTTTGAGCACACATGCACAGCATTTGTATAAATTACCTGCTTGTATTATTTTATTTCCAGTGTTTTTCTATCTCTATGTGCAAAAACTATTACATTATTCAAGAATAATTGATTTTTTAATATACTATCAAACTTGTTTACAATGACACCACTTTTAACAGCTCGTTGATTAGAATGTCATTTAATCAGATTGAAAATGATGTCAAACAACCTGGTTTTTAATCTCATGGGTCCATTCTGAGATAAATGGGCAATTTCATGTCCTTGGCTAAATATTGCGAATTAAACTACTGAGCACTACATATCTTACTTTTTTCAATTTTTTCTTTTCATACGCTACCACATGCACTAGTTGAAATGTGAAAAACATTAAATTTTAATTATTTTAATAACAAAAAAAAATTTGTAAATGTTATTGCCGTGACTTCTCCCAGACTGCAAACTTTATTATTTGAAAGTTTATTTTAAAAATTAAAAAGCTTTAAAAGCGAAAGCAGCACTTTTGTTTGTTTGTTTCGTTTATACATTTTAAATACATTTAAAAATTTACGCATAAGAAAAAGAAATTATATTCCTTATCAACCATTAAAGCCTGTCCTCAGAAATAATTATCATTACCATGGTATGGAAGTGTTTTTCTTTCTCTCCCCACTAAATAGTGCTTTCATTTATCAAACAGGACCACTCGTTCTTCCATGCAGACCATTCAACTTTGGTTTCAGTAAGTGAAAAATATTTAATTTTGTTGGTTTTATTCCAAAATTTTAGTTCGAATTTTGATTACTTGTTATAACCAAATTCATTGTTACAGAAATACAAATCGATCAAATTAAAATCTTCTATCCTAATCAATTGTGTTACATTATGTCATTTATTTGAGCTTAATTCTGTTTGTCAATACCATGTTCCAATGATGAAGCTTGATAAATTAATTAAACCTGTAATTAAATCAAACAATCTCTGATAGCATTCTTTTTCATAAAGGTTGACATTTCTACTGTCGAAGGTCTTTTCCATAAAGGTTGTTGTAATTAAAAAAATAAATCAGAAATTAAAGTAATTGATCTCTACTTTTTATACTAAAATTGCCATCATTTATCTGCGAATGACCCCCCATGGATTTATCAGTGACCTCTCTATTGACATCAATCGTGCCATGATTTCATCTTTTAAAAATTTATTTCTCTAGTAAGATTTAAAAATTGAAGTTGGAAAAGGAACTCTCTATTGCTCCAGAACTGTTCTGTCTATCCCACATCTAGCAGTTGTAACTAGAATGACTCTCTGCCATTAATCTGTGTAGTCTCATTTTTATTTACTCCTTGTCTGCTCCTTATATTTGAACACATTTAAACCACTAAACTAATTGATTTAGCAAGCTACAGAAAATACTAGGGAAGATTGCAACGATTTAAAAATAGTAGTTTGATTTTACAACATCAGAAAAAGTAATATATACAAATATTTTTGAAAAATTCTGGCATCAGAATATTTTTTAAAAAATAGTGGCAAACAAAATAACTGCATCACTTGTGAAAAAGTGGAAAACTGGTCAAGCACTGTTCTTGATGTCAATGTTTATGCAATAATGGTGTTATCTGTTAAAATTGTTGTAGAATTGATCTCAATAACATTTTTTTAGGATTAATAAATTATTTACTCTTAGTTATTTCAAAAGGTGAAAAGTGCAGTATTTAAGGAAATATGGAATAAAGCAGTACATACACATGTTCTGTTAATGTATATTCTTTATTCTTTATTATATTAAATATACTTAAACTCATGAAAAATACTTCAATTCTAAAAGAATCCTTCAGAAACAATGAAGATAGCTTTGAAGTGGTTTTGCATTCAAAATATCAACTTTTGAATGTGTTCCAGAATAATTTCGGGGAACCAGAGCCTTAAAATGCTCCTGCAGTTTATTCCAGTAGCAGGCTTCTTAGCAAATGTTTTGTACTCATTTTATGTCAAAAAATAAAAATTCAGGACTATTTCCTGTCCAATCCAGAATAATTTTAATGCAAAATTTTTATCATGTGCGACTGCAGTTGAAAGAAGAAGATTGAGGAAAAGTTATTTTTCCAAAATCTGTTATATTAAGGGGCTTTCAATTTTTACCTTTTCCCCCGAATCAGGTAGATTTGCTTTAACTGTATGTGTACAAATTCTGTAGCAACTGTGGGCAGACAGTATGTTCTTAATATATTACATAATTTACTGTACAGAAATTCAAATTACTTATTTGCTGTTTATGTTGCAAAATTATTCTCTAAATATGTTGTAAATAATAGCAATATTATCAAGTAGAACTTTCAGTTAACTAAGAGTTTTGACTTTACACTGCTATTTTTTCATTTTCATATTGTTTGTTTGCTTATATTCTGAAATTGCATTGTATAACTTTGAATGTCAAAGTGTTGTGAAAGCAAAAATTACTTTTATTGTATGCACAAATACTTTAATTTGAACTCGAAAATATATTTTTTCTCGTTTCTATTTTAGACCCAGACTGGGCCAGTTTGAATATTGGAGCTCTAATGTGTATAGAATGTTCTGGTATTCATAGGAATTTGGGTTCACATATCTCAAGAGTAAGGTCACTGGATTTGGATGAATGGCTGTAAGTTGCTTTCAGTTTTTAAAGGGTGTTAGTAGTACCGATACAGTGTTCCCTGAGACCTAAGACTTGACAGTTTATGCATCAGAGTAGTCCAACTTTTAAAATCCTTAAAAGTGATCTGAAAAGTTTGACGGCTATACTTTGGGCCTCAAACTTTTTAAAAGTAATTTATTATTATAAAAGTTAAAGTAAAATTGCGTAGTAAATAAGTTTTTATGTTATTTTTTAAAAATGTAATAGTCAATCACTTTCTATAA
Source organism: Uloborus plumipes (assembly GCA_038373865.1). Classification (NCBI taxonomy): domain Eukaryota; kingdom Metazoa; phylum Arthropoda; class Arachnida; order Araneae; family Uloboridae; genus Uloborus; species Uloborus plumipes. The sequence continues at coordinate 30,776 of JAXGGA010001631.1, read as the reverse complement.
AAGTCATTGCAAAGGAGCTTGGAAGTTAAACCAATGGTGCCTATTCCTCCCAAGAGCAAAAATGCATCCTTTTCACAAATGTAACAATCCCTCAAGTGTGAAAACAAATTCATCGCAAAAAACACCCTGTAAAAATTTCAAAAATTTCAATCCTGCAATCTGCACCATACCCCCCCTCCCCCACCAGCTAGACACCACTGGTTAAATTATGGTACAATGCTTCATATATTTAAACTATGCCTTGTATTATGTTACTGGCACACAATCTAAGGTATGTAAAATTGACATTTCCTTTTAATATTTATTATGAATTGCATGATGTAAGTGTTATCCAAACAATAATCTTATCTAATGTAGCACTAAAGAAAATAATTATGGGTTAAATATTTTTTTTTCATTAAAAATAAAAAATTTTTTTTTGAAAATTTTGTGCTCAAAAATATATTTATTTTTCTTTTAACTGTTTGTTAGTAAATATAATAGTTTGTATGTATTGTGTGCATGACTGAAATGTGTTTCCCAAGAAGTAATTTCATCTAATGTAATGCTAGAAAAAAAAATTATGAGTTAAATATATGCAAATATTTTTTTGTTTCTGCAAATTAAATTTTTTGCTTGAAAATATAGTGGCAAAAAGCATATTTATTTTTCTTTTTACTGTTATGTCTAGCAATGATAATTGCCGAAGCTTTTGAGGCTAAGAGAATATATAAAATACCACAGATTGAATTTTTAGTTCTTTAAAAACTCTTTTTATTATTATTTAATTATGAATAAGACTTTTGTTCAATGCAATATTTTGTCAATGAGTTGTAGTAAAATCGGCAACTTAACTGCCATAGATCTTAGATTACGTTTCTTATTAAGAATGAAGTAAATCACTAAATTGTAATCGAAAGTGAATTATTGTTCTAATGATACTTTTCCTACTTTATAGCCCAGAGCATGTGAGTGTGATGATGTCTCTTGGAAACACAATAGCAAACAGTATTTGGGAAGGTAACACACGTGGTCGGGCTAAGCCTACACCAAATTCCAGTCGGTAAGTGCTGCAGGAAGTATTTTATTATTTTATTAGCTCTAAACAAGCCTTTGTTTTTCTTTTTCTAAAACATTTTTAAAATCATATACTGAAATTGTATATTTTATATTTTTACTTTTAAATATACATGGAAGAAATCTAATCATATTATAGTACTCAACATTTTATCCAATCGTATAAATATATGAAATTGCAAATTTTATTCATACAAAGGGGAAAAACATCTTCTATTTTACCACATTCTACGTAAGTAAGAACTGAGAAACAAATAAATACCTTTGTGTTTAAAAATAAGAGCAAATAATGCAATGTTAAAAAGCACAAATGCACAAGAACTCTGTAGACACGTGTTTCAGCGTTACAAGGAACGCATTTTTCAATGCATAAAATAATCCGACCAAAGCTTTTGTCGGCTGTTTTTACAGCCATAAGCTCACATTTTGTGATTTGTAAAAGGCATTCCTTGTAACGCTGAAACACATGTCTGCAATGTTCCTGTACATTTGTTTTTTAACGTTGTTTTACTTGCTTTTAGGTAATTCATGCCTATTCTTTCAACTCGGTAAATGAAAGGGGGTGATTTTTTTTGTAACAAACTTAAGTAATAACCCTACCCGAGGGGTAGCCTTGATCGAGGCAGGTGCCTGTAAGTGTTCCGTGGGTATTTTCACTTTCTTTCTTAGCAGTCATAATAATTTATCTGTACAGATAATAAATTTTAGATTTTGTATCATCTAACATTTGTCTCTCAACCATGCTTTTATCACAAATGTTAAAAAAGACTGTTTGACTTGCCTTCCAAAGTGAGTGTTGAAAGTAAAATTGAAAGAAAATCCTTCAACGACAAAAAAAGCATTTGCTTCTGAGAAGAAAGGAAGCAATTCTATGCTATTTCATTGACTTGTTTATTGTTTTGATAAATTTGATGATACAGATGATAATTTAGAAATATTGAAGAATTTTGAAATGCAGCATGAAATTCTTCATGCTAATGAAATGTCCTATATTGATTTAGATGAAATGAAGATGAAGTAAAATTATATGAAAGTGTAAGAAGCTTTAGAAATTCCGATGAAATATGTGCGAAATAAATAAACATTTTCGTAGCACACTTAATTTTGTAAAAAGTATTAGTGCATAATTTTTTGAAAATTTGATTTTATCTTGTGTGAGATCTGACCTCATGAATAGAAAGTGGAGCTATAACTCCCTCAGCCTGGAAACAAAGTGACTGTTTTAATTTGAAAATAATAACTTCAGATGAAAGTATCTCAATGGTAGAATTAAACAATTCCCTCCAAGTCTGCAAATCACAATTTTACCTGCTGAAAGTTTGACCAAATGGGAGTTGGGGCTACCGTTCCTTCACATCTCAAGTCACGTGATGTTAGATTTTCAACTGAGTAGATATGTATCAAAGCGGATGAAAGTTTCTCTCTCTTTACTCTCTAGCATTGTTCATGGAGCTTAATTTCTCTGCAGACTTAAGTTGAGCTGTGAATTTTTACACTACTGAAGAAGAAAATTTAAACACTACTTTAGTAGTGTTTTAAAAAATAGTTTGCCATGTATTTGCTCATAGATTAATTTCAAATTTTTTATGCAATGACAATGTTGTTGAACAAATGTTTTCCGGATTCCTTGCTGAATTTCTGAGACATAGTATCATAGTAGAAGTCTGTGGTTAGTTTTTCAATTCCATGATTTATCATCAAATTTTATAAGTGCTTGAAGATTGCCCGATAACACCGCGGAAAAAGGTTGCCATTCCCATAGCTGATGTTTCTGTTGTGCATTAGTATTTTCATGTATGGCATCTATATCTCAGAACTATCATAGTGTGCCAGACTATTTCACCTGTGTTTGTTTTTAGTGTTATCTTTAAATTGTTATTTTGATCGTATCATCATGCTCTAAGCTGATTATTTGCTTCAGTTGACATTTTGACTATGATTTTTCAATTAATTTGATATTAAAATTTAAGGGCATTTAAGATAACACCTGATGTTCTACTTGTTGTATGTTAGAAGTTCATTTGATATAATTGTTTTACTTTTTGACATTCAAAACTTAAGTAGCATATAAGTAGTTTGAGTTTAGAAATTTATTGATAAAATACTTTGAATTTTATCATTGTTTCATCAACTCATCATTTTATACAAATACCTATGTGATGACCAACAGTGGGGTGCAAGCCCAAGTAAGCTGGTCCTAGGTAAGCATTTTCCTCAGTGAAGATCGAGAACATTCTCAAAACTCTTCAACTATTGGAAGTAACAGCTGCTTACAGTAAGCTACTCAAAAGCATACAACCTTATTGAAGTTGTATTATTTTCTGATTTCAATATTAGCTTGGGATTTGAAAAGCTTAAAGCTAATTTTCAAATATTTTCTGTAGTGTAACTTCACATTATACTATTTCTATTAGCATTTTTTTCAAAATGATATAGGCTCAGTTGAGGTTTAAGAAAACAACAGGGGTATTACAAATCAAGTTCTATAGTTACACTTATAGTAATTTGTGAAACTAAAGAAAATGTAGGTGAGTGAATACTTGGCAACATATAAAAGGGATTCGGGTGTTCCGTGTGTTATCAGCCAATTGTGCAAGTGTCCTCATTGTTTCAAGGTGACACTTTAAAAAAAATGTGTTTTTTATAGTTTAGTGGTATTATATTTTTATCTGCACAGCAGATCTAAAAATGCATGTAACTGGCTTCAACTAGATTTTTACTTGTCTTGGGGAAGGTTGCTTAGTATATGTATTTATGAATCTCAACTTCTCAACTATTTTTGGGTTCAATATAGCTTTTTCATTCACGCCATAAATATTGTGCTCTGCAATAAATAGGAGCAAAGAAGTTTTTCATCCTTCCAAATTATTTCGAGGATTATATTTCAATGTGTATCATACTTAAAAAAAAAAAAAAAATCATCACAAAATTTTATTGGGTTATGATTTTTCTTTTTAAATGCTTTCAGATTACATTTGGAAAATTTAGCAGATCACATGCAACTTATAAACCACAGATTGATTATTGTTGGGTTAGAACTTCTTAAGTTTCTTAACCCTCGTGGGTCCCTCCCATTTCAGTTACACTCAAGACCCTTGGGGTCATAAACGACGCCAATGCTTCCTTTAATTAATTTATTATGATTATTGAATGTTACATGCATTATTTAAGTTCACACACTTTTTAATGCTAAAATAATAAAAATAAAAAGACACAATAAAAGTAAAATTTAGTTTATGCATTAAAAATTAAAATTTTAGAGCAAAACTTACAATAACTGTAGATTTATTTACAACTGTTACAGACCTGAAAAAACATGATTTTTTGCAAGTGAATTTCAAACACTTATGACATTTTTCGATGCATTTTCTGTCCAGTTCTCTTGGACAAAAGTTGCAACGTCCTCTTTTTTTGGCTTTCTGGGGAAGTGACCCCAAGGGTCTTGTGTGCAAAAAATGCAATTTGGGAAAAATAAAACACAATAATAGCATTATTTTGAATAGAAAACTAGAAGAATAAAAGCCACAAAATGCCATTAAAAACAAATGGTTGATTAACAAGATATACTAAACAGAAATTGCATTGGGGTCACATATGACCCCAAGGAACCCACGAGGGTTAACTGATCATGTATAGCAGTTATCAACCTGCATCGACCTCATGGTCGTACATGAGGTGTTTCCATCCTTCCCTTGTCTCTTGAGTAAAAAGAAACATGAATTTATTTGCTAACAAACAGTCACAATCAACTTTTTATAGCCAGTTACTATCATACAGGGTAGTCATAGATAAAATTTACAAAATGTTATATCTCAATTCACCCAAAAGGAAGAGAAAGGTCTGAAATTAAAACATTCAAATTCTTTTCCCCTTTGCCCTTACTGACCCTATATTTCTCTATTTATTTTCAGAGAAGAGAAAGAAAGGTGGATACGAGCAAAATATGAATTTAAAGAATTTTTAGCGCCTCTACCTGCTAGCACTCCCATAGGGCAGGTAAAAAAATGAATATTTTTGTATTATTACTATATTGTGTTTTTTCATTGTAAGTTTTTAACTCTTGTTTCTTATTTTATATTATCCTCCTGATCTTGCATAAATTAATCAATGTCACTGCAAAGTAAGAATAAATATGAAATACAGTGAAAATAATGTGGGTACACCTGGTAACTCCATACTAAATAACCTACATAATTCTTGTTTTAAAATCTTATGACAAATTATGGAAGTTTCTGTAGAAACTTAAGTTTCCGTGATTTTAATAGAGTAATAGAATCTCTATATGAAGTACAAACACCAAACAGCTTGTTAAAGCAACTAGAGATTGCAGTTTCTTTTTGCACTAATGAGCTGTTGGGAATTTGCTTGTAATTTTGCCTAAGCTATTGCTAAGGAGCATAACTTTCAGCTTTATAGCATCTATAATTACCGTCACAATAAGGTAGTTATTAGTTATACATGTTTATCATTGTGAAATGTAAGTATTTAATCCCAGGAATAGCCCTGTTGAGTCAAGTTTTTCATTCTCTTGGAATTATCTTATTTTTCATTTCCAAGGCAGATTACTTGGAAATGATTCAATTTTTTGGACTATGTCTGTCTCTAACTTTCAGAATAATTTTTAGGTAAAATGCTGCATGGTAGTCTGTCACTACAAGTTTTTATGTTCTTTCTCTATAGAAGTTTTTAAATTATATCATGTATTTGATTTAGAAAAATGATACGTAAAATTATTTAAATTTCTTGTTAATGATCTTTATGATATTCAATGCTGTTTCCACATTATTCTGTGTTACATATGAGACATTTCACACCCAAGTGTGTGTGTGTATATATATATATATATATATATATACACATATATATGTTGTCCCTGCAGATGTAAATGACAAGATTTTCAATCGTTTTTAGCTTTCTTATTTGAATTTTAGGAGTAAAAAATGTACAAATTATTCAAAATTTGGCTGTAAAATTTCCTGCATGTAACACTGTATACTGTGGAATGACCCTTGTGTTTTCTTTAACTTGTAAATTCATACTGACTACCTAAGTGTTTGACTCTTTTTGCTTGTTGTGCAAAAGTTCTTGTTAGTATAATTATTTTTTATCCATAAATTGCTTTATGAAACCTTCCAGAACATTTCCTTCCTGAGAGATGATGTGAAAAAAAGAATAATTATGCATCGCCTCATTTCGAAATTTTCCAAGGGGGGAGGGGGGGGCAAAGGGTGCATACACAATGTAAAATTTTCCAAAAAGTGGCACCACGCCCACTTATATGACAATACATTGATTTCCCAAAGTCGGGGGGGGAGGCAACCGCCCCCCCCCCTAAATGACGGGCCTGATTGCCTGCCCAAAATTTTTCTAAGTTGGAAAATTTTCGAAACTTTTAAAGGACAGAAAGAAAATTTACATCACAGTAGAATGTTGGTAGTTTTATTTCTCTACAGCACGATTAATTGAATAATTTGTTCTTTTGGAAGATTCTGTGGATTAGGCCAATGGAGGACCTGTGAATAAAACATATGCTTTGAAATTAGTGACTTTTTGATACTTGCAGACACAGAGCTTAAAGTGAAAAGTTTTTTCCTTGAAAATATTAGATGCTGAGTGGGATGCAACAATTTATATATTTATAATGAGAAACAGATTTTCAATGTTAAAAGAAACGATTAAGTGAATATTTTATTCACTTAAGTTAATTTTCTACTTGTCATAAGTTGTCTTGACTTCATGCAAGACAAAATTATTAGTAATGCTTTAAAAATGAAGATGCACTAAATAATATGCAATTATAAGTGTAATAGTGAATGGTGGCATTGGTACATATTTATTATGATATTTTTTATCAAATTAATTAGTAAAATCTGGAATAGCAAAATCCTTACAAAGTAATCCTCCCTAAAAGCAGCCACCTCCCAGTAGCGGACAAAGCTTTCGGTCTTGCGACTGTCCATTATTTGGAGGTACTACTTTATTTTTTAAAAAAAGTGAAAAACTTTCTGTTGTAGTTTTCCCTGAAAAGCATTTTTTTTCTTATTTTGCTTACACTAGATTTATAATTCTGTTGCATCGTAGATTGACTGTATATTTTCACTTCTCATGTCTTAATCATATATTTCAAAACAAATTAATTTATCTTTATTCACTTTTGATGCACTTATTTTTTCAGCAACTTATTGATGCAGTCTGTAAAAGTGATATAAAAGCTGTAGCACTTGTATTAGCTCATACCTCATCTCCTGAGCAAGTTAATTCAACTGTTAGCCCCAGAGATCAGAGAACTGCTCTACACCTTACTGCAGCTTTGGGCAACTTACCAATATCGCAGCTTTTGATATGGGTATTTATTGTTATGTTAATTATTTATTTCATGACATTATGTCCTCCTGACCATGATTTGAATCCCATTTACAATTGTTACCACATAGTTGGTTAGAAAATTGTGGCTGAGGAGTCTTTTACTAAGGACTGTGTACAAAAAAAAAAAAAAAGAAAGACTACAGAAAAGCAATATTGGGTCTATTCTATGAAATTAATCCGTCTTAAATGTTGCACATTTCCTGTTTTCAAATTTTTCTCATAGTTAAGAGTAAATAATCTTTTAATCTGAATGAATGATTTTCTTCAAAAGGTCTTGAAATTTTTTCATGATTGTTCTGTAGTTTCTCTATTTCCCCCACTCCTATCTCTTATCTTAAACATTTTTTCCCATGATTAAACTTTTTTTTATGAGAACATTCTTTAGCTATTTTTTTTTTCAGATTTGTTAAAGAATCAAATTTCACTTTATCTTCTAAATATCTCTTTTGAATAATATGTTTGAAATAAACTTACTAGTTCCTACAGCTCCTCATTATTATATTTTTATTTTCTTTATGAGGAAAGAAAAAAATAATAAAATCAGTGATCATTTGAATCAACTGAAAAAATTTGGATTCATTTTCTAATTGTAGGTTTTAAACTTTTTTTATTTTCAATTCTTGTGAAAAGGCTTATTTGAAAAGATAATCTTTAAGATCTAATGCTGAAAGTTAAAAAATCTTATTTGTCCTCGCATGGATTTACTTTTTTTGATTTTGAAATGATGCAGTGCTCAGTATTGTTTGGATTTTAAATTCCTGGCATTTAGAATGCTGCTATTATTTTAAGGGAGTGGTAGGAATTTAGTAGGTAGTCATAGCAATGAAGTATAAAATGTAACTTTTGTGTACTCATATATATCATGCATTTCATGAAAGGAGATCAAATTTCAACAAAAATAATTTTTCTTAATTCTAAATCATTAGGAGGCTTCTCTATGTGTGGTGCACATAACAAGAGACAATAAAAATACTACTCACATATTTTCCTTTCTATCTCTTTCTCTCTCTTTTTCGAGAAACAGTACTATCTTCTTATTACATCTCTCTTTCAAATACTAAAAGGGTATATTTCCATCGCGAGGAATGAAAAATATGCAAAACTGACAGAAATGATTAAGGATATTTTAGATTACTCATTCTCTTATTAATGAATAGAAGATGGAGATCTACAAGTACTTTCTTTTTATTGGTGTGTGTATTTGTGTTTGTAATACCACAATGTATTGTTGACATAAAATTGTTAATTTAAATTCTTGTGTAATTTTTTTAAAAAATGTTTGCCTGCACATTAACTGTTTGGTTTCTGAGTCCATTGCTTTTTTACTATTAATATCTCCAATTTCATTTTGAAAATCTAATACAGTCAAACCCCTCTATAATGAACCCTCAATGAACCGTCTTTGCTATAGCCGAGGGTGCATGACATACGATTTTACAAAAAAAATTTTACTTGGTATGATACTTCTATAATGAATGCCTTTTTGCATAATATTTTTAATTTTTATTGATGATAAGAATAAATTTCAGTACAAAATTATTATAACACCAATTACTCGGCCATAATTAGTCACTTTGCCATTTTTTAATAATCAGCTGAAAAATAATTTTTTTAAGTATTATTTAAAAAAAAATACCTTCACTAAGAAACTATGATAAATGAATTTATTAACAGTAAATAAATGCAATGGTCTGCAATCCTTACTCTAACATTCAATATGAAAGTGTACAGAGTAAAAAGAAAACAAATAGTTCATACAATTCATAAAACTGAATATAATATTAAAAGATGATCCACACAGCTGATATTCAAATGATACTGTTTGGAATAATTAAAATCCTGAACTTTTAAATTGAAATGCAAAAACAGGAGTATTTAAATTTATGTGTTATCTGTAAAATTTTGCCAATCAATCAGCGGGGGAAAAGTTTAAATAAAATTACATTGAGGGTGCCTTGAAAAAGAAACTGCAATGAACAAATTTATGGATAATAAATAAATAATTTTCTGCCAACATATGATTCTCATGTAGTACATTAATATAGTGAGTAAGAACAAGGCAAATAATTTAACGAATGAAATAAAAAAAAATAATTCTCTCAGCTGTTATACATAAATGTTTCAAAAATTCATTTTCCTATTTTGAATAAATATACATGTGTATAGATAATGTTGCAATATTTTTCCTGTGTTGATACTTTTCTCCTCAACACAGTGCTTTTAGATAACCTATAATTTTCAAAGAATAGAAGTTTTGAATTAAATGGCTACTTGTAATTGAAAAACAAATTTAAATCAAAAGCTGTCATAAATTAGACTACTCACCACAGCCTCCCCCTCTTTTTTAATATTCATTTCTGGTGAGTTATTATTTTATTAACATTGATATGAAAATTAGTCGAAGAAATTTAATATAATTTTGAAATTTTTTTGGGAAACTTAGGAAAGTGAAAAAAAAAAATAGTAACTATTGCTCAAATAAATTGAAAGAAGAAAAATAAATAATGGTGAAATTGGTATTATTTGAAATAATCCTAATGATTATTTATCAGCTTAGCCAATTAAGTGGTAATCTTCCAATTTGCTTATTGGTGCATCCCTAGTATTAACTATTGTACTGGGAATTAAACTGTAAAAATTAATCTTCAAAAAAAAGTTCCAAACACTTACGACTGCCTTAGAATTATAATTCACTAACCAGTGGCTACAGTAAATTTAGAAAGGGAAAACTCTTAGATAATCTAGAACCATACTAGTTTCCGATTTCAAAATAAATTTTACTTAATCCATTTAGAAAAAAAAAAAAAAAAAAAAACTTGCCTAATTTAGCCATGGTCAGTGTGAAGTTCACAATATTATCAGAGGAACATGGGGGACTAATGTGGTTTGGACTTAGGTATTAGGGTGAAAAGTAACTATTGCAAAAGATAGCATTAGCTTCATTAAAAATAGATTAAGAACATAGTTGTGACAGATTCTGTAAAGAGTTGAAAACTTTTTAAATTTTTGATCAACTATAGCCAATTTTTTCTCATTTTGTGATTGTTCCAAGCGTTTGAAAATACATTAACGACATAGGGGTGCAGATATAAGCATTTGAAAGGTTCCCTACAACCAGGGGATTGTTATATCTCGGGTTTGCTATAGCGGGGTGTCACTTCCTTTTTTATTATTCTCGTGAAACAGTTTTTTTCTCCCCCATTTAGGCCATTTTTAAGGAATAAAATCAGTTTCAGATTGATTATAAAAAAATAAATAAATATATTCTTATATATACAAATTATTTTTTCTTATAAAACTTAAATAAACAATTTGTACTGTCATTGTAATTTTATATAATTTACTTTTTTCACAGTACAATGCAAATGTCAAGGCTGTTGATTCAGATGGTAGAACAGCTGTAACCTATGCTAAGAATGGTGGATTTCAAGATGTCCATGATTTACTTGTCCACAATGGATGTCCAGATTTAATTCCGGCACCCACATCAACACTTCCTCGTAGACGGGGTAGCTTATCAAAAAAGTCCACAGAAGTGTTTGATAAACTGCCTGCCAGTATCATCTAGTGAGACTAACAGCTGTGATTTTTCACTCATTGTAGCATTGGCCACTTATGCCAAAAATGTATAGTTAAATATACCATCTCATACACTGCTGTTCTGTAATTATCAAAGACGAGAGGAATTTTCTCCTGTACTCTTTTTGATATGAGCTAACCTTTTATAGAAAACTTGCAATACAAAACCTATTTTATTTTGTGATAAAAATATTTACTTTTAAGTTCCTTTTCAAAGTTAATTTTGTTATATTAGAGTTTTTTGAAGCAGTAAGAATTAAAATCAATGATATATTACTGATTTTTCTTTCTGATAAGCCCAAATTAAATTATTAGTAATGGGGGTACATTTAAAAAATAACTGGGATAGTTTAGGAATTTCATATACTGAGGTTTTGCTGCCAGTTGCAGTTTCAAACATTCTTTCATAATTGCCCCGTGAGAAATATTTTTGTTGGTTGGGGCCTTAATTTTGTGCATTAATGAAATTTAAATTTTCTTTTTCATTCCAATGACAAGCCACTTTACTTTTTTTTAAATTTTTTTATTTATTTATTTTTAATGTAAAACTATTCCTTCATCATGACTATTTATCACCCACCATTTATGTACATTTTTAGTCAGATTTTATTTCATTATGTATATATCTTGACATGTACAGGTACAGAAGTTATTTAAAAGTGTATTATATATAAAAAAATTATATTATACATATGTATATAATTATATAAATAAATACAAAATATATACATATATACACATGAAAGTATTATTAAACTTAATTAAGTATAAGTTTTTATTGAACAGAATAATTATTTATAATGAATTTTCATTTTCTAAAAGAGTACAAAGTTTCTTTTCTTATAATTTTATTTAAGTGAAGTCTTTTATTTAAGTTGAATATTTTATGAAAATTACAGCTGTTAAATTTGTATATTTATTAAGTACAAGCATTGATGGTTAATCATTTTGGTTGCTTTACGTTCAAAGTGTGATAGTTTCTAATACCTCCTAAAAGTATATTACACATATATATTTATAAAGATATTTAAATATATACATAATTATATATTCCTTTCTGAAAAAAATGCTGTACAAAACTCATACAAATAAATTCAATGGAAAGAAGCATGGTATGGTTTCTATGAAGAAAAAAAATGAAAATCAAGCATAGTCTAAAAAAATCTTATTCGTTTGTTGCATGATATATATATATATATATATATATATATAAATATATGCAGTAAAACCCCTCCAAATACACACCCTTCAAATTTAGACTCCCCTCTTATGCAGACAGTTTCTAATTCCCTGACACTAAACATTAAGATTAGTGCATTAGAAACCCCTCTCATATGGACACCCTCAAATATTGACTCAGTCACTAGTATGGGTGTAATTTGCATTGTTACATTGTTTGTGAACAAATTGGTTCTGAAATAAATATTTTGTTTCAAGAATAAAATAATTAAAATATTGTTGATCATTAATTTAAGCTGAAGGTGGCCAGTGTTCCTTAAGTGAACATCTCATAAAAAGTAGATTTAATTTCATTTGTTATCACAAAATGCAGTACTGAATTGTAAAACAGGCATCTACAGTTCAAATGGCTAATTTGAAGAGAGTACAACGATCAACCGCCATTGCATGCAATTTCACTTTTGAGAATAGTAGTTCTAATTTCCATGTAAAAATGTATTTTTATTTACAAGTATTGAAATTCTTTGAAGTTTTGTTTGTGAGATATTCTTATTCTATCTCTAAAATATCTTTTATTTATTTACTTATCTTTAACCAAATCCATTTTAATTCATAAAACGGTAATAAATTTAACAGATTAAGGTTTTTTCTTTGTGCAAATTTGAACTACATGCAAGTTCTTAACGTTGCCCCATCTTGAGAAAAAATATCTAAACTAATGTGATAAAGCTTTTTTCAGACTCCACCATACGTTATATTATTTTTTGACATTGCACATTGGTTTATAAAATTTTTTTTTTTTGTTTTAATTCTTTTGGTAATTTTATTTTTTTTCATTCAATTTAGCATTGTATTACTTTTCTAAAAGTACAAAAGAGTTCGCCCACATTTTTTTTTTTTTTTTTCACATTTTAAGAGTCATTTTAGCACATGACCACTTTTGGACAACAAATAGTTTCTCCACAAGCTGTAACTTTGAAAGTGCATTATGAACCTTAGCCAGATGAAGCTAACCAGAAAATTATGTAAAACCATCAAAGCTTACCTTTGACTCACTTACCTTGTTAAAGAAACTAGTAAATTACAAGGTTATGTAGTGTATAATATAAAGATATCTATGTTAAGGGTAAAAACCAAATCGATAAAATTATGAAGCCCCTATCCTTTGAACACCCTTCTTTTAGAGACAAAAATGTTTGTCTTTTTAGTGTTTCACCTGAGGGGTTTTATTGTGTGTATATATATATATATATATAATGCCATGTTGGTCACTGTCTATCCAAATTACAGCTCTAAAGACAAAATTATTTTGAACATATCAATAGCATAATATTTAGATGTGCATAATATTTAGTTAAATATAAGATACTATTTCTTTTGTTCACTACTACACTTGTACTTGTGTATGCTAATTTGAGAAGTATTATCACTTTAGAAGAAATTATATGAACTACTTAGCATTATCAAATACTAAGTTCTGGTTTTTCCACAGCAGAAACGAAAAAAAAAAAAGATGACACAAAATTGAGTTAGCAGGTTTCAAACCTTAATATAATGCTACTAAGCAAGCATCAAAAAACAATCAAATAAAAGAGAGAGAGAGAGAGAGAAGAAAATGATTCATTATTTCGGAATAAATGTTTTGCTATGTTCACAGAGTCATCATCTCTGCAGTTAATTAATAGATCTAACATCGGAAACATCTTTATCCCTTCCATAGTCATGCTTTGAAAATATATTTAAAGTCAATGTAGTGTATAAACATGCTAATTTTTCCCATTTACATACCTTATTCTAAAGTATGTTTTGGGCCCTTTCCATTTATTGGAAAAAACTTGCATTTATGTATATAGTTTTGTTCTTTCAACATAATTTACTTTGCATTGAACTTTGCAGCTAAAAGGTGAAAAATATAAAATAATATACACTTCTAATGACTTGTGAGGTTTTTCTAAAATAGACAGGGTTGATTATTTGATTGTGTGTAAGTTTTGTAGACGCTTTGTTTGATAAAAGTGTAAGTGAAAAAGAAAAAACATGCAATTGTAATCCAGTTGTATAGTTTCACCATATGAGCTTTCTTTGTTTTCACTTCATTATTCATAGCTATGTGCACATACATAAGGATTTAGAATTTATTTAATGTTAGAGCAATATATGCTTTGTAAAATTTATGATGGCTAGTGTCATTTTGTTGCTTTAAAAGATTATTAATCTTTGAAATCTTAGTTATCCTTTTTAAAAAGATGTGATGCTTAAATTCATGTCATTGATGACACATATTCAGTTTCCCCCCGTTTTTTACCTCAAGTAGTTAGTTTAAGGAACGCTCACCCTGTTACTTGGTTGTTGCTTTCACAAATAAATAAATGTTAACTTATTTTTTAAAATTTTAGTTGCTCATGAGATCAAATTGAAAATGTTAATTTCCATGTGTATTGTTATTTGTTGCGTTAGAATGACTGCTTCATGATGGTTATAATATTATAACTGATTACTATATATTTATATGAAGATATTTTCATTTGTTTTGCAGCTATATGTTTGATATATTTTATTATTAACAAAGAACTGTATGAATTATTTGCAAACATTTGACGTTGATCCATCTTTTACTAGAACTTGTTTTTATTTGTATTTTAGTATTGACTGTTTCGAAATGAGTTCAAAAATGATATATTTGAATCTTTATTTAAGTTTTTCTTTTAAATATTTGAAGGGTAAATTGTACGTTCAAAGTTGCTGAGGTCTAGTCATTAAAATTTCCTCCAACTGTTGTCACAATCTAAGCTAAGACAATTCTACAATCATTTAAACTTTATCTTTATGCTGTTTACAATTAAAACGGAATTTAGAAAATGAATTTTTAGTGTAGCGATAATTTTAATAAACGAAATGATGAAATTAGCTTTAGTCGTTGCTGCATAAGGAAACGTTAGCTTTTTTATTTTCTTTGTCATACAGTGATTCAGAGATTTTGGATGAACTGATGTTCGAGTTTGTAAGACAATCATGTAAATAAATTGTCTAACTGTTTGTTTATTCATGAGCTATGATGTTTAAAAAACTTGCTGCCTGCTGTAAATTTCAAATAAGTTTGGTTATTGAAGAATGGTGTGTTTTTATCTGTACTTAGTTAATTTTTTCATGCATTTTGACATTTATATTGTTACTTACCTATTTGATCTTAAATGAAGTGCAATTATTTATTTTTTGCATCTATCTTATAGAAGTAAGGCACCTTCTTTATCAGTCATTGATTGGCATAATGGTATAGCTAAATTTATTTACATCTTATAAGAAAAAAAATCTTGCAATTTCTTCATATCATTCTGTTTACAGTGTTATTAATAATCATGAGTATGCTATAAATTACTCACCAAACAAAAACATTTTGAGATTTCAAAGAAAATCGCAGCTTTAAAACTTTTAGCCTTTAAACTCTGAAATAACAGAACACAGTTTTTTTTTTAATTTTTTTTATCCCTTCTAAGTAATGCTTTTTTTAATTTAAAATGGCAGCTCAATTATTCAAAAACATTCAAGATTCATATGTGATTCTGACCATTTGATGCTTAGAGTGTTTGAATGAAATAGTATTACCAAAAATGCAGTTATAAAATTTGCTGTATGTATGTTTAAACTGCACTGAGGTCATGTATTTAAAAAGCTATCACAAAATGGCATACTTGCATCATTGAACAGTTATATACATTTTGCTGTTTTATTGCTGATTTGTTACATTTTTTGCTACTCATTGCTTGAATGTATTGCAACCCGAGAGGGAGGCTCATTCGTTTGATTGGGTAACGAGTTCAGAGGCACCTCAATGGGAACGAACCTCCCTTGGGCCAAAACATTTATTTTTGGAGTGACTAATTTTCCTGAACGAAATTATGTTCCAATTTTTAGTGAACATATAATATTAACTCATTGGAAGAATAGTTCTAAGCTACAGCTATGTTTTTGCCTTAAAATCTGAAAATTTTCATTTTGACACGTTAACCCTTTCCTTTTCGTTATAGCCCAAATCCTCCCAAATTTATAAAACCTTTCCATCCCGTAATAGCCGAGCCAGCCCAAAAAGATTTGCTTCCCCCTCCGAATCGAGAAGCGTGAAATCGTTAAATGACAGGTTTCGACACCCCCTTTTAAAACTCTATTCATCCGCTCTCTCGTACCTGGGAGAAGGTTTCTTATCGCTAGGATAATTACAGGTATTGCACCTGCTTTCAACTTCAGAGGAAATAGTTGACACTGAGCTAGTTTTGCTTGGAAAAATTTTCAGTTCCTATTTCAACTTTCCATCTGATTGGGAGCTAATGTGAAAATGTCTAGGAGACGACGAAATTTGACTAGGGAGGAAATCAACGCTATTCTCTTTAACAGCGACACTGATTTATCAGATATAGATATCGAAGAGGATGATGAAAATAATGTGTCAATGTTATGTCCACAGCAAGCAACAGATGATACATCATCTTCTGATGATGATGAGGATTCAGAAAATGATTGCCCTCAAAATGAAAATGAATTGCTGACTTGGTCGTCAACCGTAAATTGCAGCCAAATAAAAACCAAGCACTTCAATGGTGATCCTGGTCCCAAGCATGCATTAGAAGTTGGTTCAACGGAGTTGGATTACTTCAAATTATTGCTGACTGACGAAGAAATGGAAAATTAAATGAATAACACAAATTTGTATGCGGAAATTGCTGCCCAAAAATCCAAAAAGTTTGATAAATATTGGAAGCCAGTTACTAATATAGAAGAGATGTGGGCATTCATTGCAGTGTTATTAATTATGAGTCTAATAAGAATGTCACATTTAACTGATTATTGGTCAACTGATCAAGTTCACGGCCATGACTTGGTCAAAAGAATAATGCCAAAAAATAGATTTTTTCAAATTTTAAGATACTTTCACTTATCCGATAAATCCATAGAGAAACCAAGAAATAGCCCGGATTTCAATATTTTTCAAAAACTTGAACCCTTATTATCAAATTTGAAGAGTAAATTTCAAGAACATTTTCACCCCTACAAAGAAATTTCAGTGGATGAGGCATTAATAAAATACAAAGGAAGACTTGGCATCGTGCAGTACATGCTGTTAAAGCCCGCAAAAAGAAGGATAAAAATATGGATGCTGTGCACTTCTTATTTGGGATATGTTTACAACTTCAATATTTATGGTGGAAAAAATGATGCCGTCGAAAGAAGCAATAACGGATTAGGCTATGACGTAGTGATGAATTTGATTCAATCATTGAAAGCAAAATTTCACGAAGTATATTTTGATCGGTTTTTTTCGAGCGTTAAATTGGCCATAGCACTTTTGAAAAAGAGTATTATATCTTGTGGTACAATTATGACTAATAGAAAACAACTGCCGGAGAGCTTAAAACAAGTAAAGCTTAACTCCCAAGGTGAAAGTGTTACTTTCCAATGCAGTCAAGAAAATCGTTTGTTGTGCTGTACTTGGCTGGATAAAAAACCAATCAGCATCATTTCTACAATTGGAGATGGCAGTTTAGTCACTGTTAAAAGAAGAAAAGGAAAGGAAAAAAATGAAATTAGCTGTCCGAAAGCTTTCGAAATGTACAACTCCAATATGGGAGGTATTGATTTGGCCGATCAAAAGCGGAAATACTACAGTGTTTCGAGGAAATCGATGAAATGGTGGTACTACCTCTTCTGGTTTCTGTTGGATACCACAATAGTAAACTCATATATCATTATGAGTGTAACAAACTACCCTGAAACTCATCGACCTCAAACGTTAAAGGACTTCAAAACTAACCTAGTTAAACAATTAGTTCAAAATTTTACAAGTTGAAAAAGATCTATAAATGTAGTTGAAAGTATTTTCGAGCATCAGCACAAAAGGAAAAAAATCGAAGGAAGCAAGAAAACTTGTTTTAAATGTCGAAAACAAAATAAAAGAACCCAACGAGGTCATTCAATTCAAAGTTCATGGGAATGTGAAATCTGTAAATTATGTTTGTGTAAAGAGTGTTTTTAAATATTATAGGACGTGTAGATAGCAAGAAAAAAAAATAAAAGACAGAAAAAAAAAATAATAATAATAAATACAAAAAAATAAATAAAATAATAAAAAATACAAAAAAAAAAATATTTAAAAAATCCCCAAAATAAATAAATAAATAAAATGTTTAAAAAAAAGCAATAGCAATGACGAATACATCTGAACAATGTTGAATTTATATTGTTTATCTGAGCTATTGTTATGGAATTTTTTTTTTTGTGAAAATTTCAATGATAAAAAATTAATTATGAACCTCTCGTGATCTTTCTATGTTGCCCATTTTGTGGTAAACTTAGCAATTAAATAAACTTTTATGATTTATTGTTGACTTTCAAATTATATTTGATAGTCAACAATATGGCAAGGAAAATATTCCCAAAAAATATTGCATGCACACGTTTTGCAATTACAGGGAATCTTAACCAGAGCTTCCTAAACATTTGTTCTGTAGACCCCCAGTCGAGTTCACCAATTTCTCGTAGTCCCCCTTCCTAGAGGGTCGTTCCAAAACTATTCATGCCCAGAATCTGTCATAACTAAACTCCATCCCTCCAGAACAACGAATGAGATGGCTAAATTTTACTTTAGGTGTTCTAAAACAGGCAAAAAGAAGCAAAAAAAAAAAATCAAAATACAAGCATAATAGTACGAATAAGACCCAATTAATTACGCAAATTTACCCAACAATGCGAGGGTTCTTTTATCATTTATTTTTTTGAAAATCATGAATTGCTCAGCTTTATAGGGTGTACTGCAGAGTAGAAAACATAAAATTGACATAAAGGAGAATAGCTGAAGAGAAAAGCTTAACATATTTATTCAGAATTTTTATACATAATCACAATGGCACAAACCCAAAGCAGGGAATGTTCTTTCAAAAATATGCAAACAATGTGGGAAAAGAAATTTATTTCATGGGAGGTGTTAATTTGATGCAACGACAGCAAAATTTTAATATTTAGATATGTAAGAATCTTATATCTCCTCAATAGTGAAAGAAATAAAGTAATATTAGAAAAGCTTTTTATTTTCTTGTATTGACCTTTTTGACGCAAAGAGACCAGACTAAGCTAATTAGACCTAAGTTGAAACGGTATAAAAAAATTGGGGAGAGTAATAAGCAAATATGTGCTTTCAACGTTAATATTTTTAATATCCTAAATTATTGCGATATTTTTTATTGTATATAATAATCGATGATTATGAATAATAATCAATTAACCAAATTCACCGTAACATATACATTACATATAAGTATCATCGTATAATTTGACTCGAAAAAATTATTTTAGCTGTTAAAGATAGAATAAGAAAATTTTATTTTCCAACTCTTGAGTCAAGTTTGAAGAAACTGCTTGGATTGCAGAAATTACTGCAACGCTATTCTCGATACACACGTCTGTCTTGTCAAAGGCGTGGCGTTATCTGTCAGCAGTGAAGGGATTTGAATGCCTGAGAGGGGAAAGCATTCGCATGTGGGTTTTGGCTATCTGTTTGGGAAGCAAAGGACAGGAGAAGAATTTCTGCTCAGTAAGGAAAGAGTTAAATTGCAGCATCATACATATATTACTTTTCACAAATGTTTTTTGTGGGCACACAATGAATTTCTAAAAATATTATCAAACGTCATAAGCAAAACATCATTTTAAAGATTATTTCTCCACTATCAGCAAATATAAATGAACAAATCATATTTTGGCTGTTATTAGAAAACATAACTGACATAAATTGAAAAAAAAAATTGCGATCCTACTGTCGAGCATGAATGCTTCGCACGCATCATCTAGTATACTGTAAGTAGAAACACCCAACAATTGATGATCATTTAACGGAATTAATTTTTACTTAGTTTGTGCAAAATACAGTAATTTTTGTTTCATTAGTCCATAACCTATACTTGGCCACTTATAAAAGAATCATAAAGGATTATGAATGGTTTCAACAATCCAGAGAGTTTATTTTCATGGAAAGTGTCTAACACTACAACAATTCAATGAATTTTGACTATGTTGTGTGTGTATAAATTATTATTTTCTTACTACTATTTCTGTATTAACCTTATTTAAATTTATGTTTTTAAGTCCATATGGTTTAAAAATCAATGTATTTAAAAAAAACCCTTAGTATAATTTTAATTTGTGAAATTTAAGTATTAATATACACTTCAAAGCTACATTTCAGCATAATTTCATTATTTTACGGAAAAGACTTAGCATTTCTTTATTATGGAAAAATAGTTGGTTTGGGAGTTCCGGTGTCTCTTAGTCATTAATCAAAGTATTAGCGATGAAAAAACAAGCACTCTTTAAAATCATAGTATACTAATTGAAATATTTCAAAAAGTAACTTTTTTACGTTTGAAAAACTAAATTGTTTGCAAAGAAAATAATTAAAACTTGTAAAACTTCTACAATACCTAAAGTATTTCAAACCCAGTTGAGTCTCAAATTGTAGCACTGAGTGTTTCAGTATTATTTGTTTTTTCATTTTAGTGTAAATGCTTCGTAACAAATTACTTTCGCCTCAAGTGTAACCTTGAAGCTCTTGTTTATGTATTGTTATCGCACACAGTTTCAGCAATAAAATCAGGTGCATTTTTGGCATTAGAACCAGCTTTCTTCAGTGCAAAGGAATCCATAAATGCGAAAAAACTAGACCACCCTAGAATACGCCGGATAATTATTATTTTTTTTTTATATTCTTCAAAATTTCTTGCATTGAAGAAGTGACTCAAAAACACATGTGTGCAACTTTTCATTGCAAATTTGTGCTGCATTAAAATTGGATTCATCCAAATGTATAGTTGGCACAAAGATACACATTTACATGAAGTTCATGATTATTGGTAACACTGTTAGAGCTGTGGTCAAAATGAGCATGCCTGATGTTTTTTTTTTCTTTTTCAAACTTTATTGATTTTTTTTACAAATGCAGCTAATAGTGTAGATATTTGTAGCCATGGTCTAATTTATGTTAGTAATGAACACTTATTAAATCAGTTTAATGTAAATAAAATGCTTTTGGTGGGATATGTTCTACACAACCTTTTTCCAATTGTTATATGCTTTGAAAATAGAAGCTAAATGAGGATAGAAACTGTTTTGGAATTTTCATTGTTAAATTCCAGTTTGTGTGATTTATAAGATTCCTGGTATAACTGCTAATAAAAAAAGTTTCCATGCAGATGTTATGCATGGCTCATAAAATTACTGATTTTTTTTTCCTCCTACAACTACAAATATTTGAAATTATCTGATGAAGTTTTTATATCTTAACCTTTTTGCTGTTTTAAATATTTTCAATAATTCACATTTAAACTCTTAAGTTAGTTCAAGTAGAAAAACTTTACATAGGTTTTCTGTATTTTCCTGAAAGTACTTCAGCGACATTATTCTTCAAATACAGTGTTTGCTTTTGTGCAGAAAGAAACAATAATAATGTAAAAATAATAATAATAATAATAAACATGTGCAAAAAAAAAAAAAAAACATTTACCTTATCATCCGAGGAATGCTACCTTTGTGCAGATTTTCTCATTTTTGAACTTCTTTATTTCTGAAAGTCAAGTAATGTATTATTTGATGCACTATAGATTGAATATTCACTTAGTATCTTGTCATAATTTTTGCTTTTTCCTCGAATAAGCCGAAGCATATCTATAATCTTAAAGCTTATATTTCTGAATTGAAAAGAGGGTTCATTGTAACCACAATGAAAAAATGAGTTTGTTGTTTGTGCATTTTAAGGTTATTTCTGTGATTTTACTTACACATAAAAAAGTCTATTGCTTGAAAGCATTTATGAAGTTATATAAATTATTCATCTTCCTAAACAGAATTTTTATGTTTTTTTTTTTCAAATCTTATGCCATTTTTACCATACATAAAACTACACAAATATAATTCTTATGTTTAAAAGCTGTCATGCCCCCCCCCCCTCAAATTGTAGCTCAGTTTGTTAAGATCATACATTACTTTAATAACAGAACTAATTTTTGAAAAAAATTAATGTTCCCATTTTCAAATAAGCTGAAGTAACAAGTACTACAAAGCATATTTCATAGATTTTTTTTTGAGTAAATATGTAAAATATATCATGTCTAATAAATATCTCTTCTTCTAATAATTGTCTGCATCTTATCTGAGTTCATTATTATTTTAATATGGAAAACAAATTTTTATCTCTTAATGAGAACAATGCAGAAAAAATTCAATTGAACTTTAAAGGATTACAAATCAAAATTTCAGCAATAGAACCATACAATATTAGTTATATTTCACAATGGTGAACATATTCTGTTTCAAAACAAAAGATAGACCGGTTAATAATTCAAGTTGATTTTTAAGCATAGATATTTGGTATTCTAAAATATATTTTATTTTCTGAAGTACAGAGTGGTTATATGATAGGTACTATTTGGACCTGAATATAGCTCATCATTGAAAGTTGGTGTGTACATTATATAGACTATGGTAAAAAGTAATTGGTGATGAGAAAACACTCATTCAAATTTTTACCTCCTGGTGAGAAAGGGTCGACAAAGAAAAAAACTTTTTCAACAAAACATTTTATTTGATCACCAAATTTGTTCAATATGCTTTCCATTAGCTCCAGTTACACGTTCCCCTGTGTTATAGTGTGCTCAATAGTACTTCAAAAGGCTTCTTCATAGATTGCTGCAACTTTGAACTGAAAATGGCAACTAAGATTTTTTCATGTCATGTTTAGTTATCCCTTGGTCCATGTAACATACAAGGTGTAACAATTAAGTAAAAGGACCGTGAATGCCCTAGCCGTTAGGCTTGATACAGAAGAGTGACTGAGGAACATAGCTGGTTTTTATGCTTCTGAATGCTTTTCGTATGTTATTTCATCCCTATATCTAGTTTAGTTTTATTTATATCCTTGTTTGAGTAAGACGTGTATGCAAATGCTTTTGGTACGTTATTTAATCCCTATATCTAGTTTAGTTTTGTTTTCATCCTCGTTTGAGCAAGACGGTGTCATGTCTAAGTGACACCATCATGATAAGCTTTAAAATCAAGCAACGCATTAATTTGAAATTTTCTTGTGAAATTTTCACAAGTTCCACCTGAAGGATTTAAATTATTAAAAGAGTTGTTACATAGTCAAATTTTTGAAAGGCATAAACTGTTTGAATATTACAGAGGTAGTTGAAGTTGATGACCATTACGGTCAACCTGTGACAGCAAGAACTGATGACAACATTTAAAAAAATTATAAATCCTGAGTGCGTGTTCCTGCCTTAGCCTTTGCTTAGAGGCGGTTACTCACTGCTTTATACCCGAGCTCTACCTTAAAATTTATGAGTTGTACCATACCTAGTGCGGTTGCTCGCTGGTATTCTAATTTCACATTAGCTACCAGTTTTTTTGGCTCTCTTTGCTCTATAAGAGGATTGTTGCCTTCAACTCTGTTACTTTCCTATTCCATGTTGATGAGTGCATAATAAGCACGAAACTGCAGTCCATAGATGGAAATAACCAAGCTGGCGATGTATTGCATGTTCCTGCCTTAGCCCTTGCTTTGAGGCGGTTACTCACTGCTTTATACCCGAGCTCTACCTTAAAATTTATGAGTTGTACCATACCTAATGCGGTTGCTCGCTGGTATTCTAATTTCACATTAGCTACCAGTTTTTTTGGCTCTCTTTGCTCTATAAGAGGATTGTTGCCTCCAACTCTGTTACTTTCCTATTCCATGTTGATGAGTGCATAATAAGCACGAAACTGCAGTCCATAGATGGAAATAACCAAGCTGGCGATGTATTGCATGTTCCTGCCTTAGCCCTTGCTTTGGGGCGGTTACTCACTGCTTTATACATAGACAGATGTTTGAGTGTTCAGATGTGGTCACATATTACAAACACTGTCAGAGAGACAATGTGAAAATATTTGATAAATCTTTGAATAGGACGAAAGTTTGCTCAAACTGTTACCAAAAAAATTAACATCCTAAGTGCTTAATACCAATTCTGTGAAACAGTTCTTGGATATGATTTAATAATTACCTCTCTTGTAAAGTCTCCCCTTGAAAATATTTCCTGTTTGCTCCTTTTAGCCTACTCAAAAAACAATTAACTAATTATAAAGCATGAAGTCAGGAGAGTATCACCACCATACGATAATAATGTTAAAATAGCTTTTTATTTTTTAATACTCTCTTAACCTTTTATTTTTCTGCTCCCTCTTACATAATTTATGAACATGCTACAAACATTGTATCATTAAAACACTAATAATAATTTTAAAAAATAAAGAAAAGAAATCAAAATTTTTTTAAAGCAGTAAGAAAGTTGCAAAAGTATGAAAAATATTTATTTTATTGATCAATTTATTTCTTAAAAGGTTGTTTTCTCAAAAATAACGAAAACAATTTGAATTTTATAGTACCATACAGAACAATTTGGATGGGTGAAAACTTTACTAATTGGTTAACAATAATTTTAAGTACCGTGTATAGCACATCACCATATGCATTTTGCATTTTCAGCATATCACAAATGTAATGCAAAAAAATAGGAAAACAATAAAACCAATAACAGATGACAATAAATAACAGATATTGAACTGTTAGACAGTCAACAAACAAACAATTTGAAAAATTCAAAATACATCTTGCTTGTTATCAAATGGAACAATGACAAATGCAACAAAAAAGTGATGAAAAAAAATTAAATATAGCTTTATAAAATATTTATTTGAATAATTTATGTTCACACACGTATTTTTACGGCGTGAATGAAAATAAAGTGCAGCTTGCCCAATCATATCGATATTTAAAAAATATTTGCTAATTTTTTATCTTGTGTATATATAAACATTTTAAATTATATTTCCCCCAAATATTGCAAGTTTGAAAATGGAACTAAAACTAGTAAATTATCACGCATAAGTTCTAGTTTAAATCAAACTCTAGAAGATAGGAACATTACTTAGAAAAATAGCATTAAAAAAATCAATTTCAGCTATGATGTAACACATTTATCTTCTACTAAACGAAGAGCACACAACTAGTTTTTTGAAACAGATAAATTGATTTTATATTTGATGTATCACATATAATAATGAATAACATATACCAAATCTTTAAATTAAATGATATCACATCTCGATTCAATATGCTCTTAGCTGTATAACGAAGGGCAAGAATTTATATCACTTAAGGTAAAGTTAATTCCAATGCTATGTATTTGTTGCTATTTTTTTGAAGATCAATCTGTTAAAACATTTTTTAGCTAAAAATAATTTAATTACTTGCTTAAAATTTAATGGTAATAAAACGATAAACTTCATTAATACTATTCATTGGACGTTTTTATAAATGCATGATAAATGCACAATTCCCTCCTTAACTGGAAGTTTTTAATGTTTAAAAAGTACCTAAAAATTGTCTAACAATGATTTCGTGCTAGAATATGTAAAGGAGTTTAAATGGCACTTATGTTTTTCTCTTAAAATTCTTTTTTTTTTTTTTTCGATTTCCATTAAATGCAATAAAAGTATCATTGATCTAAAGGTACTTTTCAGCATCAAAATCATTTTCAATATCTACTTAAAAAATAAAGAAAAGAACTTAAAAGTGATCTGCAATGATTATTAACATAAATTTGGCTCACAAAATTTTCTAGCGGTTCCTTAGGCTAGTTCATAAAATGTCTTTTGTTTTTCTCGAAGCTTTGCTGTATATTGAAGCTCTTCCATAGCTAAATGTTTGCAAATTTCAGCTATGGGCTCATCGTTTAGCACAAAGCTGTACACTTTGGAGTTATATGCTTTTGTCTCTGAGGGAATGTCTTCGTTTGAGGACGACATTTTTTTAATGCAGTGATTAAACCATACGCTATTCCACAACCGCAAATCTTGTATTTCTCTCGCCATTCTATCTTTTCCAAAGGAATCGATAAGACCAAGAAGCTTTTCGTGGAAATAATCGTAAAGAAGTTTATCAGCAGCGTTGTAGTCCTTAATTTTAAGAACCAAAGAGTCATCTTTCTTCTTGTAAATATCGTTTTTCCGCATGTTGTGCTTGAGATACACAATATCAGCAGTTGTCCAGCATAACATATGTTTTAAAAGTATTAATGATTCGTCAAACAACTCCGAAATCATTATGAAATCAAATCTTTCGTCGATTTCTTCGATGGCTGATCTAATGAGAGAAACATTATCCCAAATGTCCTTATCGTATCCGAAGTCAAAGAGCATTTGATTTCTTCCTAACTTATCATAAATGCGCTGAGAGTTCAAAGCTTTCATTGATCCTTCATCCTGAAGGAAGGCTTTTAGGGTTCGATTGAAAAATTTTTGCATGTTGTAGTAGTCGTACATGGATCGAAATAGTGAAGCAGGATCTCTAAGAATGGACACATAAAAAGTTTTCGGGGACATCACACTTTCAACTTCGTGGGCGTCGAAACGGAGATGGTGACAAAGAAGATTAAAATTTGAGTACATCTTCATCTGCTCTGTAAGCATGGATCTGGAAAACTTCTGTGGATGTCCGATATAATTAGATTCTTCAGGAAGAATGAATGTTAGGTTCTTTTCGTCTCCGTATCTCATGAAAATGTTTTGAACACTGGAGCTAGCGCATTTGTGAGTCTTCAGAAAGAAAATATTAACAGCAGGCGAACAATACCCTGGTGTTGACCATTCATCTTGAACACCAAATGCAACATATCTGAAATAGAAATTCAAAATAAAAGTTGCGCAATAGTTTTGACCCCGTTAATCTTAATTTACAGAAAACACCTTTAAAATTTGCTCAACAAGCTACCATGATGAATGTTGTTTTTTCCACCTACTGATTATTTATGTATTTTATTTGTTTCGCCTCTCCTGAAATATTGATGATACCTTCCCTTTAATCGACATCGTTGCTAAATGGACAAATTTGTCAGTATGATATTCAGG
Source organism: Uloborus plumipes (assembly GCA_038373865.1). Taxonomy (NCBI): domain Eukaryota; kingdom Metazoa; phylum Arthropoda; class Arachnida; order Araneae; family Uloboridae; genus Uloborus; species Uloborus plumipes. Next base: position 3,611 of record JAXGGA010001631.1, on the reverse strand, counting down.
ACGTCTACTGGTTGCACCTTGATTAGAGACGTAGAAAAAAAAAAAAAAAACTCTCAGCAACAATATTTAAAGAAGATGATGTTTTTTCTTTCTTTTTTTCGCGACTCTACTAAAAACGTTTGTTTCAGTTCTTAAGTTCATTATTTGATTAACTAAAAGTTAGTTCCAATAGTTGGTGTAGATGCAAAACAAGTACCGAAAAGGGGTTTTTACCTGGGTATCTATTTTCCCATGATCTCTGTTCTGTCAAGATACCCATATTTGTGTATAATACGATATTGCGACCAAAGTAGAATCCGGATCCGGGGGGGGGGGGTCATCGAGATCATGACCCTCATTTTAGCTGCCAAATATACTTTAAAACTACATTTTGGGACTTACGTTTCGAAAATTCTTCCCCCTGGACAACTATTCGTGCTCGGATATTGAACTCTCTTTTTTCGATAGTAACCCCCTCTTAAACCAGAAACTCGATACACCCTTGATTGTAATATGTTTATAGAAATAGATTTAGTGTAATGAAAAGGTACACATTTGAACCTTTTTTTACAAATTATTAATTGTATAGACTTAAAAAATCTGGAGAAACAAATGCCAACAACAAAAACAAATTTTTCATAAAATACTTGATTTTAATATCAATCCTTTCTGCATGAAAATGTTTTTGTTGATTTAAGAGAAATTTTAGTTTTGAAATAATCAACATAATTAATAATGGAAGCCAAAATGAAAGAAAACAACAATTAGGGGGGTTGGGGGATTATGACGTAATTTCAGAAATGCTTAAAATTATTGCAGCAGCAAAAAGAATTAGTTAATTAATTTGAAAATTCCTAAAATTTACCTAGGAAAAAAGAGTAAGAAAATAGTATCTTAATTTACAAATGTTTATAGCTATCTTTCTGAAAGTGAGAAATAAAAACTATTGAGTTTTTGTTTATGATAAAATAAAAGTTTTTTATTACCTTCAGCACTTACACTGAACAGCATTTTTTTCTTTTTAATTCAATGGAAGACAATTGAAAAATAAACTAAATCATAAACTGCAAACAAGAGACCCCACAAAATGAAAGTAGTATACAGGGTGTTCCAAGTTAACCTTCATGACCTCTATTTCCTCAACCGTTCGTCCTATGCATACTTTCATTTGCAAAATTGCTCAAAATGAGGAGGAGAGTTAAGATATGGAAAGTTTGAAGCGAAAAAAATGATTAGTTAAGAAATAAAAAAAATAACTTTTTATAGGGGCTCCAGGCCCTCAAACTTATATTTAGGAAAAGAATTTCCATTGAAAAATAATACTAACACAAAAAAAAAAGACATTTGTGCGATCAAAATCCATGGAGAAATGAAACATGAAACTTTATGACTTATACCACTTTACACTAGCGTTATTTTAAGTGATTTTGGAGACCATATACACGCGAAAATCGCACCATTCAGAGTTCTTTAATAACAAAATATTCTTTATTTTCCTAAAATATATTTAACTGTAAAAGTTATTTAACATGGGAATCAAAATACGAAAAAAAATTGAATAAGAAAGAATGAAAATGTCTTGCTGAATTCGCGAATTTGTAAATTTACCGACTGTTTAGTGATTTCTTGAAATAACGTAATCCCTTCACTGCAGAATAAAATCGGCTTAACTAGATGCATTTCGTTAAGGCTTGAAGTTACGATGTACACTACGGAACAGTATGTAGAAATGGTGTTGCTTTACGGACAATGTAATCGCAATGTATATTATTTCTTAGATTCTATATATTTCGTGTGTTTAATATCTTTGTATAAAATTGTATAATAATTTACCTTGTCTTGTTATGTTTTGTAGTCTTGTAGCATCTGTATTTATTTTTGAATACAATGAGAAGCGAATGTTTTCTGACATGGACGAAACAAATTTCATTATCGTACCTAATTTAAAAGCTCGTTATTCCTCTGGCAGGGCGAAAATTTTCTTTTGTCAATTTGTTTACGGGCCCTGCGCATTTAAAACTTGAATATCTCCGCGAATTTTGATCGCACGGGTGTCATTTTTTTGTGTTAGTATTATTTTTCAATGGAGATTTTTTCCCTAAATATAAATTTGGGGACCCGGAGTCCCTATAAAAAGTTATATTTCTTATTTTTTGACTGAATATTTTTTTCGCTTCAAACTTTCAATATTTTAACTCTCTACCTCGTTTCGAGCAAATTTGTAATTGGAAGTATGCATCTAGGACGAACGGTTGAGGAATTAGAGGTCATGAAGGTTGACTTGGAACACCCTGTATAACGAGCGGTTATCACTTATCCCTGTAAGAAATTTTTTGGTTAACTAAATGTGAACTAATGAATTGAGCGAATGGTTACCTGAACATTGGCGAAGGAAAAAAGTTAGCACCACTTCCATGGGATGATTTTAAGGCCAGCATTGCAACAAAAAACAAGAAAAGAAAAATCATGCTCGTATAAAAAGCAAAGAGAACACTTCCAGCACTTTTGGGTCTGAAACTCTGTAAAAAAAAATAATATGTCTTAGACATCAAGTAAAATTGAATCTTATGTAAACAAATTATGGTACACTATGTAAAGGGCACCATATGAAGTACAGAAGATAATTTTTATAGAAGTTTCTGATTCATTTGTCATGTTTTATAATATACTTTTTAAGGAAAATTATATTACCAGGGAATCACACGAAGAATGTAAAAAATAAATAAATCGGTAGCAATCGAAAAAGCACACTGAAACAGCTTTTTACGCATAAATTATTTGCCCTCGTGTGCCCGTTATCGAGATAAACAGTCTGAAAGTCTACCAAATTTTAAGAAAAGTGGCGAAATTTAAAGATTTGGCGAGAAATGAAACGTATCGCGGCTTCACCGTCTCAGTTTATGGTAGGACAAGGACGTCCTTCTGCGAAGTGATGAAAGATGTGTTTCATTCCTCACCGAAACTCGATAAATTTGGCCACTGTTCTAAAAATTTTGTAATTAACTCGGGTAAATAATTAACTCGGGCATGGGGCAAAATAATTTATGCGGCCAAACACATACTTTAATGCGCTCTTTCGATATCCATTTGTTTTGATTTTTTTATTGCTCTGGTATGATTTGTAAAATATATTTTTGTACGTACTAATAACCATACAGTTTTATGCTTTTTTTAAATAATTTTGCGAATACTTTGTACAGTGTAGAATATGTGTTGACCTTACTAGGTTATTATCGCTGGCCACCTTGTCTAGTGGTCAGAGGAGCCTGACCGTGATGCGTTGGCCCCGGGTGAATGGCTGCCCGGGTTTTGAATGGCTGTGTCGAGCTAAATCAGACTTCTGCCTTAATGGTGCTCGTAAAAACGGAAGATGTACATATCCCGCCTGAAATCTGGTAGATGCGTCTACTCGGGTTCGGGTACCCTAGTAGTTTCAGAAACAACAACACGTTATTATCACACGAATTATCTATCACTAACTCCCAACAAAATGTTATTGAACTCCTAATTTAAATATAATTAAGAAAGCAAAAAGATTGCACTTTTTTCTTTGGGACGTAGCTTTTTAGGAATATAGTATATCTTAAGTCATCGATAGTACAAAGCGCACGGGGTGGTCATGGGGTCATCCC